>JAMKCH010001672.1:0-68254 GCA_023653785.1 Ophioderma brevispina
GTTTTGCCATTACAATTTGGTAAGAATTTACAATACATTGCAAACTAGGTTTGTTATGATTGATGCCACCTTGTAAATTAAATTTTTTAAAAACTACCATGCCCCCCCTTTGGTATCTAACTATACGTCCCTAAAAAGCACGCCAGATGGCTAGTGCCACACATGTGTAATTATGCTCTCTCCAATAAACTCATTACAACTCCTTTCTAGGTAAATGACATGTTCGTTTGTGACACAATACACTACCAATTGAAATAAAACACCATGGAAAATACACACCCGACTATGGAAAAAAATTTGCCAATAATTGGTCCTGCTACCAGTAAAGAATAATACCCTCAAGCAAACAGATGGGAAAGTTTTATATTACTTCTATATTAGCTTATAGCACTGGTTTGGTAGGATTAGGTTTATCTTAACTTTAGTGTACAGAGAGTGGTGTTTAGGGACCATGGACTACGGTTTGTGTTCATATTTAGGGCTCCCGTGTTATTACATTGTATACGGTTAGGTTTACCCATTACCAATTATGCATTCGTCATTACTCCTGTTACCAAATGCCACTCTTGCACTCAACTTTGAACTGTTGTTATTTCTGTTTTCAGAGACTGGTAGTAATAATTTGTTGAAATGATGCGCACAAATCCAAATTTAAAGGTGCACGAGAGATTCACATAAAAAGTTGTCCCTAAAAAAATGTGAAAATTCTGATATTTGGCACTGGTGTAAAGCTTTCTATAAAAAAATATCCCCATCTGAAAGGATCTTAAGCTGAGAACCTGTTTTTGGTGAAAAAACAATTTTGAAATTTCTAATTCCTATAGGAGCAAATAGGGAAATTCAGCTTATGTTTCTATTTAAAATTAACATCATCAAATCACCGTTGATTTTCATTTTAAGTTATTTTGTAGCCCACTCAAACTTTGGATGACTTGAAATCTCTTGTTGCACCTTTAACAGACAAGCAATCGGCTCCTTGGAAGCCAGACTTTGAGCTCCTCATCACCATCATGAGACTCTTCAGACTTGCTTCACTGTTAGATACTCAAGAACACCACTTAATACTATCTTTAAATTCAACTAACTGCCTCATTTGAATAACACCATGGCAGTTTCTTTTACATACATACCTATCATATTCTGTGTAACAATTTCCTCAATCTTTGCATGCACTGCCATTGCCTCAAGACAAAGGTCAGTAGTTCTGGTTCTATTTTAATGATCACAACATGATCTTGCTCCGTGTCCCAACACAAATTATTGATCGCTTCAATTGAAAGTGGTACTTTCCCAGCAATTCCTATTTGACCTTTACTGGTGATGTTGATGACACATTTCCGGGTCTAAGATGTACTTAGATTTCCACCCTTTACCAAATTTGAAGTGACACAGAAGACTCATTTGCATAATCGATACTTTCTCTAACCAGTTAGGAGGAGCGGTATTAGAAAAAGTCATGTCATTTTAGTGTGCCACAAAGAGACTTTATGCCCTCAATCACTTTATATCATATCATGTTAGGGAGAAACCAAGTTTTAGAAGCATAGGAACCCGGAATACTGAGAAAACCTGCAAAGGCCAAGGATGACTGGAAAACCGAACGCACATAAACTGCAGGCCTGACTAGAGTCGAACCTGGGACCAAAGTGGAATGAAGCGAGGGAAGACCAACTGTGGCTATTCTGACCCCTCCCCCAACCATTTGACTTTGTAGTAAGTCAATGTGATTTGTACCGATGCTTTATTCGGTCTGGAGTCACAGTAATTACTTGGGGTTTAAGGACACAGACCATAAATCTCATGCTCTCCTCGGAAATGACAACATTATGTACTGAAAATGTCTTACGTGGAAAAAAATAGGAATTATCTTTTGTTGCATCCATGGAATTCAAGACCCTTGAACACAAGATTCAAATCAGACACAAAAGAATCAATCCACTGAGTATCAAGATCAATGTCACCAGAGTCTAGCCTTCTCCTCACATCCCCAACAAAACACCTAATTGCAAAATTCTGCATTAATTTCAGTTTTGCCCACACAGAAATTGATTTTCCACATCAACCAAAAACTTTTGATTAAAAATTTGGTAAATTCGGTCAGCCTTGTGGTTTAGTAGAAGCAAAAGTTTATACTAAATTGGTCCATAGGACAGTTAATTAATGTGGTCGACCATAAAAAAAAATAGAAAAAAACATTTGGCAGTGTTTTTGTTCATAACAAAAGGAAAAATTCCTGTGCCTTAATTAAAATGGGGTAATTAGAAAAAAGATGAACTCTCTTCTGATACCGAAATGTAAATTTTGATGGAGTAAAGTGGAAGATAAGTTATCACTCGGGTCACCTACTTTATATTGACTATTATGATGAAATTTAACTCATCTTGGGTAATGGCTAAACTACTTAGAAGCAGGTTCAAAAATAATCATATTTTCCCAGGCACAAGACCCAACGCCCCAACTCAGAGGCTCAAGCACATTCCAACCAACCCCCTTTATCAAGCAGTGCCGATCCCTACCATAACTTCATTATCATATGCCTCCCAGACCAACCACTCAATTTACCCACATCTAATTTTTACAAGTCTTTCCCCAGCTTAGGGTAACTGAAACGCAGATCCAACCATTATCCCCAGTCCCCTTGAATCCATACATAAACTCCCATAAGGTTAACCGATCGGATGTCCCGTCAGTTTATTATCGATCCTGTCCCCTTGACTTTCAATGATTGTCTTCAGTAGACAGCAAATCTTCCAAATGATGTAATTCTAACAAGCTCTCGTGTCTCTCTTGTTTTATCTACCTGTTCTGTTATTTCTAAAACTTAGACATATCACATACATGGCCATATCCAGGGTGGCGGGGATCGCGGACACACCCAGAGAACAAACACATTTCACTTGAATACAGGCATTAGATTGCAACCAGAATGGTTTCAAAATATGTCAAATTGCCTGAAAAAATCATATTTTTACATGGCCTTGCCCCCCGTACCAGTATTCTTGCCTGCCCCTGGACTACACCAGGGCCTTAAGCAGCCCTTGGACCCCCTAGGCTCTGCCACATGGGCTGGGGTTGTATCCAGAATCCTACACCCCAAGTGTGCCCATGAATATGTAGTCAATTATTAATTCCTATATATTTCAGTCAAATATTGATGAAAATTGTTGAATGTTTCTGAACGCAAAGATCACATTTTACACTCGAATTTTGTTAATTTTTGGTGTCAGCGAGGCTTTGACTTTGACTTTCTCCATACACAAATCTATATTCATGGAGCATGGGAATCCCACTTGGGCATCTACAACAATATTGCAATACAGTGATAATTGGAGAACAAGTTGTAAGTTTCAGTTCTTTCAAGTAGCTGTCCGTGGCTGGTCCTGGGTCCCCGGTGCATAATGTGCCCTAATTCTCTTCACAGCCATGGACTAAACCATCAGACATACCAAAAACGTGAGGGGTAAAGACTTTGCTACCCCAGCACCTTTTTTCGCGAGAAGGCATTTTTCAAAATGCCGCCAAATGCCATTTAACACCCTATAATGACGTTTTCATAGCCACTTTTGGGGTAAAATGGTCCATTTTTGTAACGTTTTCCTATATTTGTTGACGGCAAATGTATAGAGCGGTAAAATGCACTACTTAAATGTATTCCTAATGGAGGGCGCTTTTCAAAATGGCCACCAAATCAATTTAGCACCTCATAAATTCATAATGATGTTCTACTAGCCAAAAAATGGGGTGAAATGACCCAGTTTTTCAGTGTTTTGCTATATGTGTGGATGTCAATGTATAGAGTCGTCACAAGCCACCACCACTTAAATGTATGCCTAATGGAGCGCTTTTCAAAATGGCCGCCGATGCTATCTAACACCTTATAATGATGTTTTAATTGCCATAAATGGGGGTAAAATGGGTCTCCTTTTTTATCAGTGTTTTGCTATAGTTGTTAATGTCAATATGTCTAGGTGGTCAACTTCCTACTTAAAGTATTAGTAATGAGGGCCGCATTTCAAATGGCTGCCAATTGCATTTAGCCCCTCATAATTATTTTTTAGGTAGCCAAAACATGGGGGGAAATGCCCCATTTTTTTCAGAGTGTTTTGGCTATAATTTTGTGTTGATGTCAAATGTATAGAGCGTCACATTCACCATTTAAAGGTATTCCTAACGGAGGTCGCTTTTAAAAATGGCCGCCAAATTCGAGTTAACCTTGTGATGATGTTTTTAATAGCAATAAATGGGGTGAAATGGCCCAGTTTATTCAATGTTTTTCCCTATTTGTTGATTGTTTTTCTCTTCTCCAGTATTTGAGTCTATTTTAGTTTTAACAAAGTTGCGGTTTTTCTTTCGCTTTTTCTTACAGTTAATTTTAAAGATTTTCTAGTGATGTTTCAGTTTTAAATGGATTTGTTCAATCTATGCTGTTATTGAGAATTACAATCTAAGTCCTGATAAGGGTTTGTGCGCGTTACCAGCTGTAACCTCGATGAAGCACAAATGATTGTGACGATTTCCTGTTGCAGCGTATGATCATTGACAATCATACTCTGCGGAGGAGTAGAAAAGATTTACACATGACATACATATTGGACCATGATGGCCTAATATCTGTAAAGCTTAAGACAAAATTCTGCAGCACATTTGGGGATTTTCTCAGACCGCTTAGGATAATGTGTGGAAGTCTGCATCACTGCAAACAGGCTTGATAATCTTGATTCTTATGAATGACAAATCTGTGAAGCACTCTGAACGAAAACAACCTCAAATCATGTTACCAAATTAATTTAATTAAACAACGATCAATCAGGATTTACCCCTTCCTGTCGAGATATGGGTTAACTGGTCTCGTTTTGTAAGAGTTTTCCCCATTTGTTGAGGTAAGTGTAGAGAAGGGTCAGACTCAATAAGACAACCAATCAACTATCCCTATGAAAGAGGGAATGCTTTTTCGAGATGACAACAATTGACAGATTTTTAAACAAATCTGACTTAATTAAAAACAAACGTAATTCAGAATAATCTGCAGTAAAGCACTCATCCCAGGTAGCAACAACTTCTAAAGGCCGTTTTTGTAGTTATGGTTTTAGTAAACACAAACAAAGGAGGAAATAAGAATAATGGTTCCATTTACTCTCTTAAAATGAAAGAGTGAAAAATCACTCTGACTTTCGGTTATTTAAATTAACTTCATCGATGTGGCTTTAGCCTAGTGAAAGAGAAGTTAAAGGAGAGGGTGGATGATATGGGGAGAGGGGGTGTTATAAAAGAGATAGGGGGGGGGGGGGCTAAAAGAGCGAGAAAATGCCAACCGACACCCGTCACTCTCGGTTTAACAGGATCACTCTCTACCGATGGCCCCCCCTCAAATTGCCACTCTTCTTCGGAGTAAGGCCCACTCTGAACTCTTATCGATCGGGTTTTAGCTCTAAAAGCGTGAAAAACTGCTCACTCTTTTTCGGAGTGACTAAGAGCCAATCAGAAACGCCGCAAATCGAATGATTATTTTCGAACAACATGCCGGACGAGTTAAGTAACGGGTCCCAAAACGGTGTGAACGAAGTTGAATTAGTGAATAAATCATAGATATCTTCACGGGTGAGTATATGTATGTGTCGGTCACCGTTCATAGCATTTACAGACAAGGTGTGGAGAAGCATTAAATGTTTATTTACTGTATTATCACTCGTACATGCTGTAGTCTGCGCCAGACTCCCGGCCAGCTATAAGGCTTACACATGTACGGAACGCACACTCATGCATGTCACGGGCATGCATGATACCGTGATAACACGTCATGCATGCCACACTTAATCATGCCAATGATGCGTCCCCCCCACACAATATTCATACTGTCCGAATGCTATTAATTATGCCGACACATACAATCTACTCCCCAAACAAAACCAAGTCTAAAGAATCACAACTCTCTAAGAGTGACTAGTTCACTCTGAACAAAGGAGTTATCAGTTTCCTCTTTCCTTAGAGTTATTTTGTTCACTCTTTATTTTGAAGTGGTCCACTCTAACAGTTCGTCAACTCCATCTGCTCTTTTTTGTGTGAGATTTCACTCTTTTAGAGTGGTGTTTCACTCTTTCTTTTTAAGAGAGTAGGATCCTTACAATTTGTATCAAAATGATAAAATTTTCATATGTAAGGCATTCATTATCATTACCACCTAGATCTGCTACAATCGCGTGCCATTCAATGGTAGAATCCATTGAATGCAAATCATAGTAGTGTAATAGCACAAATGCATCAGTAAACGAAAATAGACTATGATCACTTTGGGACTGGCATTGACTGCATACATAGCATGATGAAGAATTATACAACATCAGCCTCTTCTCGGAACTATTACGGAACCACCAAAGGAAGAGCAGCAAGGTATCAGCCGCTCTCCTGAAATGAACCTTGAGTATATTTCCATGTATTTGATTTGAGCTGCTTGTTTGGCCGATTACTCATGGAGAATGTCTGGAATTTCTCCTTTTTACTATTTGGGGATACCCAAAACCTGTGAGTCCGACCCTTCTATATACTTTACCTCAATAAATACGGACACAGCTACAACACTAGATCAATTCAAAACCCTATCTCGACAGGAAGGGGTAAATCCGATTGATTTTTGTTAATTCAATTTAATTGGTAGCATGACTGACGTTGTTTTCGCTCAGAGTCCCTTTTCCCAGATTGTTGTCATGGTAAGATCAATATTATAATCAAGCATGTTTGCAGCTGACGCAGACTTCCACACATAATCCACAAAGCTGTGTCTCTGGTGAAATCCCCCAAATGTTGCTGACAGAATTTTTGTACTTCAGCGTTCATACATTGGCCATCATGTCCACTCTATGTCGTGTGGAAATCTTCTCCCCTCCTTCTAGACGGTTACAAAGCGCCAACGATTGCCAATTATTATTAGGCTGCCATCAGGAAATCGTCACAATATATTGGCAGCACAATCGTTGAGGCGGCAGCTGGCTAGCGCACACCCTATAATTAGCACTTTGGATTTAATATCACCATAAACAACAGCATTAAATAGTGGATAATCAATCATAAAATTCCATTAAACTGGAAACATAACTAGAAATCATTAATATCACTAAAAAATAACTGTAAGAAAAAAAGAGAAAATGAAACCGCAACAACAAATGGAGAAAAAAATCAACAATGGAACAACTGAAACTGGGCCATTTCACCCCTTTTGGTTTATAAAACCTGATAAAAGCGGTGTTAAATTTGATTTGGCGGCCCATTTGAAAAGCGTCCTCCATTAGGAATATATTTTAAAGTGGTGAATGTGACCGCTCTATATTTGACATCCACAAATAATAGAGCAAAACACTGAAAAAATGGGGCATTTCACCCCATTTTTGTGCTATTACAAAAATGTCAATTATGAGGTTGCTCAAATTGCAATTTTGCCAGCCTTTTGAAAAGTGCCCCCCTCCATTATGAATACATTTAAAGTAAAAGGTGACCACTCTATACATATTGAACTCAACAAATATATGAAAACACTGAAACACGGACCATTTTTTACCACCTTTTATGGTTATTAAAACATCATTATAAGGTGGTAAATAGCATTTGGCAGCCATTTTGAAAAGCGCCCCGCATAAGGAATAAGTTATTTTGAATGGACTGCTCTATACATTTGACATAAACAAAAATAAAACAACACTCAAACTGAACTGTGCCATTCACCCCCATATCGTGGGCTATGTGAAAACGCCCATTCTATGGTGTTACATGGCATTTTGGTGGCGCCATTTTGGAAAAACCCCCTCTACAAAAACGTGCCGGGGTAGCAAAGTCCTACCCTCACTTTTTTTGTTATGTCGATTGCTAGTACATGGCTGTGAAGAGTAACTAGGGCACATCTCATGCACAAGGGGGATTCACCCAGGCCAACGGACAGGCAAGTTAACTGATATTTTAAAAGATTTTGTTTGTAGACAGAGTTAGTTTAAGATAAGTTTTTCATGTTTTACACTTTAACTTCCCATAATACATGACGTTTTGGCACCATAATGTCTATTTTTTGTCCCGATATAATATTCACAAATAATTGCATCAAGCGCAAGTGGATTTTCAGAGCCACTATATTTTTGTAAACTTGCGATCTGCAAGAGTGTTTTATTATTGATCATGTTCCCTTGACTTTCAATGATTGTCTTCGGTAGAGCATATTCCAATTTATGTAATTCTACCCAACAATCTCGCTGTGTCTCCTCTTGTTCTATCCACCTTGTCTGTTTATTTCAAAACTTTGTTCATAATATCCAAAACCTATTCGACAATAGGTAGTCAATTAAATTAAAATTGTTTAATTAAAAAAAAAAAAAAAAAAAAAAAAAATACAAAATTGGATGAAAATTCTGATTTATTTTCTGTGGAATCTGAACTGCAAAATCACATTTTAAAATTGGAGATTTTGTTAAAAATAAAGTTTTTTTTGGTTCACAAGGCTTGAGCTTGGAAGGAAATTAAGTTGGCCCCTAGACCAGATTGTTAAGCATATCAATAGCTACCTCTGTGCAAAATTTGGTACTTTTCACCCAAAATGCACAATACTTTCACCATTCTGCATGACTTCTTTGATGAAGTCTTTGAATTTTAGATGATTATTTTAAATAATTTTAAGTATATTTGATATTTCTATAAATTAGAATTATACTTGTTTTTCTTACTCTCTGTAAGTTATTATCTTTGGAGTTTATCTATATCATAACCAATGTGCCCATTCAACAAATATTTAGGGGCTCCATTGGCATGTATCGGCCATTAATTTTTCATCATAGTGACCACAGTGACATGTGGCGGTCTCTTCGGTGTGAGTACAAAAAGGTTGTAAGTGCAATAGCTGCCAAGTAATACATCTGTGTGCTGTCGTGAATTAGGATAACTCTCAGTTTATCTTACCTTGAGTCAGTGGCTCTTCAAATGGTTCTTTAGGCGACTGTGTCGCCTGAAGAACCATTTCAATAGCCACTGACCAAAGACTTGGCATAAAAGTATGTTTGATGAGAATTTCTTACAAATGGCAGCTAATGCACTTACAACCTTCTTTCAAACCACACAGCGATATATCTCCCCTGAAAATGGAGATTACGTGACAGGGGATAGGCTTGTTGTGACAACACTGAATGCAATGGGCTGTGTCTCGCTGCATTTATCCTTGACTTTTTTAACTTATAATGATCTACACACGTTGGTCCATGGTCCATATGATTCCAAACTTTCAGTTGATCGTAAGTGGTATGTTTCTTTTGATATGAGCAGATGTTTGTATTATAAAAATTTCCAAGGTCATGGTGTAAACGTACGGAAAAGACCAAATTCTGATTTGCTTGGATGGAGGGTTGATTCTGCTGGTAAGGTTAAAATAATTGTTAGGTCATCAATGGAAATAAAGGGACATTCAAAGATCCAGTGGTGATCATAACATCTTCTGTTCCCCAAAGGCCAGTGTGTTAATTCAATTGTCCAGATCCATACATTTAAAACTGGAATCGCTCTAGTTTTGGGGGGTACTTAACACAAATGACCAAGGGGGATTTGTGAGTTCAAGTCAACACAGATTTCATTCAATTAGGAACAACTCAGTCATTTGGGACCCGACTTCAATGAGGTTTACTGTTTTGAAACACTAATAAATAATACTTTTTAAATATGCATAAATAATTTGTACATTTATTAAAGAGGCATGAGGACATTTCCAGAAAGAAGCACCTCAATTTTTTTCAAACTCTGGTTTTTTGAATATTTGGAATGCTTACCAATGTACTAGATCACACCTGAAGTGAATAAGCCAAATACGCTGTCTTTATGTAATAAGATGATGATTTAGAATTTTCTGTCGTGCACGACAGAAATTGAAAGCATAGTTTTCTATAGGGACGAACGGCGGTAGTAAGCAAGTTCAAAAAGTTTGCGTTTTTCTTTTGTACATGTCCAATAAACCTTCCAAATGTTCTCAAAAAATCTCCTCCTGTCACTTTAAGACCTGAAATTGGGGGCTCTTTTAAGGTAAAGTTTTTTTAACACTCTGTATAATGAATGATCAATTAAATTCACATAAATTTTATCGCCACAAAGAAGTTGGTTCTTGCCACATTGTGAAATTTCTTGCCATGAAATTTAGTTGTCTAACAATATTGAGAAAATTACACATAACAGCAGCTTATAAACATGCTGAATGTTCTGGGCATAAAACCAAATCACAGTCAGAACCCAGAGTAGTCACTTTTTAAGTTCACTGGTAATACAGACGTCATTGACTTGTGTCACTGAAACTGACACTCTGGCATGGGATGTGAGCATGTTGTCAGGACATGTATATGAAACCAGAGCTGGGTCTCCTTGACTTTATCCTCCGAACATGATCAACACATGTTGGCCTATATCGGTAGGGTCAATTACCATGCCCCATGTGTTTATTATTGAGTCTGTTGCCAGTCAAGGAGCAGCTGTCTTCGGTAGAAAGCAGTGCGCATTAGCCTGACATTTATGGGTAAACGCTATGTGGTATCATAAGTTGTCCACTGTTTAGCGCCTGTAAATTGCTCCGACTGATTTCTTCATTGGCACAGGAATGATTTTTTTTGAAATCCCATCTTGCAGTGAACTGAAATGCTGATTTTGGGAGTTTCCATAACCTGACTCATCTGACACACTTATGAATTCGGAAACCCTTCACAGAATAAAGCACAGGTTTATTCCGTTAAGGTTTCTGAATTCATGAGTGTGTCAGAAAAAAAGTGTGTCAGGTGGGTCAGGTTACGGAAACTCCCCGATTTTGTCATATCTAGTTTTCATCTTGATTGAATGACCTTGACCAAAAATCTCGCCTGTTAAGTTCGCGCTGATATTTCAATCCGCTTTGATGCTAGAGCTAAAAAAGAGATTTTGTAAGCCCCATGGATCACTATAAATTAATACTGGTTAACCAAATGGTTCACTGTTTTGCTCATAAAATCTAAACCAAACATCCTTAGCCCTAAGATTTCCCTGCAGGTCCTCCCTTCAAAAGAAGTTTCCAAATCACAATGCATCATGGGAGTATTCTTCTGCATCCTCAAGGGGCATCGTATCGTATCATTGGTATAACCTAGTTGAACTGTTTTTGGAATCTCACACTACGTTTGATTTATGATCTGTTTACGTTATGTTATGATCAATGAAATGATGAAAGGCAATTTGCGGTCTACTTACGTTGCTGAAGAGAAAGCTGTACAGAAAGCAACCGAGTAAGGCCATACACGAGAAACTAGCCTTTACTTTTTTTTTGAACTTTTGGTTCTACCTTTATGATCATGAAATTTGAGAGTTAAGATTTTGGATTGCAGTTAAGGATTCGGGTAGGGAATACACCACTAACCTGACTGCTGTAAAAATAAAAAATCTTGGGTGGACTACTTTCTTGAAAAAAAAAAAAAAAAAAAAAAAAGCTTATTCCCAAAATTTAAGTAGATTCTGATCTTGCGTTTTGGTATAATAAGCAAATGTTGTATCGCAGTGTCCATGCATAGACCACTGTACTGTAATTTCTGTCCATTTACGGACAGAAAATACAAAATTGCTAATTTCTTGCAGAGATGATTGAATCTGCAGGTCAGATTGGGCACACATACTATACTTATCTCAACTTTTTTAGGTAAGTCGGGAGATGAGGCTGTGAATCACAAAATGCACTTTGAAGAAAGTGATGGAATTTCATGATTGACATGATAGACTGGTATGCTTCTATTTTTTGTCAAAGTAAGTGGCATTTGGACAGTAAATGTGAGGCAATCTACTCTGCGCTCATGAATTTCACATTGATTTGCCCAATACTAGCTGAAGTAACTACAGAGCATCTTGTGCTGGGCGGTCTGCGAATTTCATGATTTGTAACTAAAAAAAATTTTTGTCGCCATATGTTGAAAATTGGGATATTTGGTGATTTTAGCCTGTACTTTGGTATGATATTATTTCCTCTGTGAGAGTTTTAAATGTGAAAGAAACATACTCAAAGTTGCCATTTCCTCCAAAGACTAAGTTTGTTTTGTTTATTTATTTGGCTCTCTAGTGGGTGTGTAAGGCTGTGGAAAAAAACCCCAAATTAAAATACTTTCATGTTTTGACTTCGCCTTGACATTCAAAGTTGTGTACATTAGAAGAACTGATGCAATGATTTTTTTGTCAATCTAGATCCATATTAGAGCTTCTTTAAATTCCAAATTAAAAGTTCAGAGTTACCGAAGGAAAACCGACGGGGAAAAAGTCAAAAGTACGTCAAAGAGTTACATGTGCGCAGAGGCTATACAAATATGAAATCCCTGCTTGTTTAGCAAAGTTAAGCCTTGCACATCCCCCTAGAGACTTTCAAAAGTAAATGCCTGTCCACAGCCCAGGGTAAGTTTTCAAATACACAAGAAAATGGAATGGGACTCAAATGTTTGTTCAGGAGTTTGTTTTCAAGCACAATCCCTCGCCTCTGTTTAGGCTGCAATTTCAGAAGCCAAGGACATGCAACCAAACACAAATTTTGTAATGTCAAGCTCCCCCAGGGTATTCAATGAACATTATTTATTGATCATCTTCCGGAGATATTTGTAGAATGTATAGCTGCCACCGTAATCTTCGGAACATTTGTGCTTATCAACAAGAGTTTCAGACAAACTTGTCCCCAGGGAAATGGAGCCTGTTGATTGAAGTTTTTCTTGCTTCTCTTTCTCCAACATCTTTTTCTTTTCTTTTCTTTTTCTATCTTTTTTTTTGTGGGGACTAAGCTATCGTTGACTGCTACTCTAAAAGTGGTAATTTTATGTGCGTGTAATTTTTCGCGCTTCTGCAATTTTGAGCACTTTCACTTGTTTTTAAATTCACTTTTTTCAGCTATGCTACATAGACTTACCACAAAATAAATATTTTGTTGTGTTCTTAATTTCGCGCTTGCTCAGAATTGTGCGAAAAGTGTGAAATTAATGTAGCACGAATATTTTAACTTTTACAGCATAAGGCTAAAGGGCATATTTCATACTTTCTATAGCAATGGCACACATATATAGCTGGTTATTTTTGCATGGTAACCCCCTGAGGTCTATCACCTATCTTATAATAGTATTTCTGATTGGCTCATTACATGATATAACATGATATACCCCAATGAGCAACCAATCAAAATAGACCTCCTATGCATGTTACTTTAAGCTTTCTTACCTTGACTCTGATTGGCTAGTTACATCATATAACCCCATGAATGACCAATCATATCAGCTGATATTGCCTAGGAAGCTTAAAGCCTGCAGTTACTGAGAGGATTTGATACTGAAAAGATGTAACCAATCCCGTATCATGGTTTGAGAGTTGCACTCTACACATTAATTAAAATTCAAGACTTTAGGATAGGCACCGGAGTTTTGCGTGATTTAAAATGGCAAAATGTGCGGCCCGTATTTTGAAATGCGCGAAAATGCGCAATTTTTAAGTCAAAAATCGCGAAAATGCGTTTCCTAATGTTTACCCTGCTAGTCAACCAGGAACACGAAAAAGTCTTTGCAAAAACAATGTTCAAACTTCAAAAGTTACATCCTATTTCTTACTTTTTTCTCGGCTGAAAAATTACAAGAAGCACAACATTATCACCTGTTATTTTTCCCTTCTTCCGAATAAAATATTTGAATCAGATGTAGATGGCACTGCCGCGGGCTGAGGCCTTTGCATACACCCCCGAGAATAATTTACTTTCGCACGTGGGAATCCCAGTGGGGAATCCCCGGCCCCAGTCTCAGATGACGTGACGGGTTTTCCACTCTTGCCCCTGAATGAATATCCACGTATGGGAAGTTGTTTCATATCTTCCGCATTCTTACCGCGGCCGAAGTCCGAATTTGTTTAATTCCGAAGAGATTATCCCATGGATAAACCAATTATGAACAAAGACCCGATACCGACAATATTATTGTTTAATGCACCGAAGCGCAACCATATCATGACGCTTCACAATGGAAAATAGTCGGGTCATCCATTTTCAACGAATCAAGGTTAGAGGTAGGGTTCTACGCTAGGATTTATAAATACATTTGGACTATATTTTGCACTTATTGGAAGCTTGGTGAGTCATCAATTTTCGCCGACGTTTGCATAATAATGATTTAATAATCAGTTTGTGTTTGTTTATTGGCAAATTAACATTAAAAAGGTGTTTTTTTACAAAATCGTGAAAATTCGCGATGGACCAACAAAATCATGATAAACCCAATAATTCGCGATTTTTTGTGCGTTTTGCGCGATCGCGCAAAACTCCCGTGCCTACTTTAGGATTGGACAATGCTTTTAAGGAAATTGACATTTTGTTAACACAATACAGAAAGAGATATTTGTAATGTTTCATGAAATAAGTATGAGTTGTTAGGATCAACTAAATTATTTATGCTTGCTGATGATCACTTTTCCAAAGTCTTTTTTACAGAAAATTTAGGCTTGCAAACTACAACATTTTATTAGAAAGTTTGTTAGGAAGATAAGAAAACGGAAAGTGATTAGAGTGACCTAAAAAAACATCAACTCATTTGGTACTATTACAGGTTGGTGTTTGCAAAAGAAATCATCTAAGCCTAGTATGATAAATATATTGATCCAATAGACCATGGTACGAATCTCAGTAACATCCACACATCCATCTATGACCAGGGCTACCTCATATGTTCCATCTCCTTTTGTAGAATTGGCTGATACACTTTGTTATCCTTAATTCTGATTTTGTCCCCTGTTTGTCCGATCGAATGCAAAATTTATACAGATTTGCCACATTTGTGGTCATGTTTTTTTGTAGCTATTTTTTGCATAGAGTAGTTTTACTCAAAATATATTTGGTCTAACATGCTTGTTAATTTAAAAATCCAATGCAGCAATCCTTTGATAACAGTGGGTAAAATATAGAACAAAAGAACCATTCATTGCCTTGACCACCCTGCCCCAGACCTCTGCTAGCTGAAGCCCATCAATCTAACCATCACTGGTTAAAATCACCTACAACTAATTTTACATTAACGCTACTTCAGCCTTAATAGATCAGACATAAGATGGCATTTGACACATCGGTGATCCCCCAACAACTTCCACGCACTAAACACCTGAAATTAACATTTCAAGCCGAGGCATTAACTTTAACCGTTAGAGCACTCAAACTATGATCCTTTTCACAAGTGATGGTAATAAACCACACCTGATGTTGTGTTGTTGTGATTGCTGTAGTGTTCTTGTGTACAAATTGCACTCAATTTAGCTTTGATAAAGTCATAACACATGCACAACTTTACCAGAGGGGTATTAAATGGGGCATTCATGATACACAGCCTCGTCCCCCCGCCTTATCTAAAAAAAGTGAGATTTTTATATCATTGACCCGTTAACATTTAAGTTAATCATGCATACTAAATCTACTTGCAAATTTGGTGCAGCTGTAGAAATCCGCAATTTGTATTTTCTGTCCATAAAACGGACAATATAGCATAGAGGGGACCTTATGGGGACTGTGGGAAAGTATTGCTTTATACACACAAAACCGCAATGTCGGGATCATCTTAAAAGTTGTGAATAGGCTTGTTCATGGATCATCTATGAACAATGAATAAAAACAGAAGTTGTGGAAATTACAAAATGCACCTTTAAGTCCATCCATGGCCCGTTCTGGCTGAAAAAGCGTGACAATAGGGGACCAAATAAGCATTTTCATATCTATTATCGAGGAATTTCAAACCAATTTAAAGAGGACACTGGCACATTGGAAAAAGAGTGAGCCCTCAAGATTTTTCAAATGGATAATTTTTGCATGTGTAAGGCGTTTATATACAAAGCCCTCACCCGACTGATTAAGACCAAATCACATTCCTTATGGGTAAACAGAACGATTTTTATAATTTAACGTCGCCGGCGACGTTAAATTCAGAGAAAACAAAAATGGCGTTTAAACAACAAGAACACGCACGCCATAGGCATGTTTCCCACCCACTATGCACACTGTTTGATCGGTCTATAAACCTTTGTGGTATTAAGATCAGTGAGTAGTCAAAAATATTCATGTAATATACACATTGTGATTAAGTATATGGAAAAACGTAAAATTTGGCCTACAAATACATGGATGTCTTTATCCTCATATCAATGTCCTATCTGGTGTGGGGTATGATCTATTTTTATGTGTAAAATATATCTCTGTTCGTCAATGGCCTAGGGACTATCATTTGAGAGCAACAATTGAAGCAAATTTCTTTCATATTTTGTGACCCCAAAGTGCCAGTGTCGCTTTAGCCTAAATTTGGTAAACTGAAAAGAAATTCAGCAATTTTAGTGCATCGATGGGCATTTTGTAAGTCAAGACATGATTGGAGCAAATCAACGGACGGCTACAAATGATGCCCCCTCTGGTGGGAAGACTTGGAATTTTGCCCCCTTGGATTGACTGCATCGGTACCACCACTGGAGAATTCCCCCAACATCATTCTTTTGAACAAATGCATGGTAGATTCCAATAGTGAAATCCAAAAAGTGCATGGGAATTTCCCCATGAAATCTTAAAAACATATGGGCAACTCCAACAATGAAAAATCATAAAAGACTATGCAATATTCCAATTGTGTTACTTTTAACAGATGCCACTAAATAGAGAAATGAGTAATGAGATAGCTAACCAAAGATGACTATGGGAATTACAATGTTTTACTCCCCAATGAAGAAAAAAAATCCCATTTCCCCCCCCCCAAAGAATCCTGTCATTATAGGTGTTTTTGCCCCTTTTGTTCCATTGGTACAAACACCCAAAGCTGACATGATGAAAAAAATGCCATGGGAATTCCCACAGGAATTCCCACACTGATTTTTTAAAACAGTTTGGATTCCCTATTCATTTCAAAAAATTTGGAATTTTAATCTTTGGGAGGGGTGGTTATTCTGGAAATAAGCCCATTACCTACAAGTAAAGAGTTCAGATATGATGGAAAAACTCAAATTATGATACTGTTCACAACTGATGCCAACCAATTAACAGGGCCCGTTGTACAAATTCTGTATAAAATTTTGCACGCTATTTAGATATGATAAGTCGGAACACAAGCACACCCTTTACCATGTAGTTAAAGTTTTCCATCATCATTAGACGACGCAAGAGTGTTGGCTCTCCATGCAGACAATTGTTAATCCAATTTATATGTCTTCAATGTGTCTAATGTCATGGCCATATAGTACACAAGATGATACTGTATATTATTAATAAAAATCCTATAAACCTAAATGTTAATTTAATTTCTGTGGGATTTAAACAAATTCCAACCTTTCACAAGTGAATGCCAAGAACACACCTGATGTTGTTGAAATTTAAACTATTAGTTTCTCCAGGTAGACAAGGATGTATTTCTTCTTAATCTTCCTGGAGATGGACCCAGCGCACGATAGTGTTGGAAAAACAAAAAACCAAAAAACAAAAAACAAAAAAACAAAAAAAAAACAAAAACAAAAAAAAAACAAACCCATGTGCGCTTGGCCGGATTCGAACCGGCGACCTTCGTAAATGCGCGACGCCTTAACCGATGAGCTATCAAGCTGGGTCGTTAGAAGAGCATGATATCCTTATAGGTGTGTGAGGTTCGAAAGGTGTCTTCGCTTCCTAGCGGATAGCATCAGAACTGGATATTAAATATACGATTATATTTGTTTTGGAAATTAAATCTACTTAGTTTACAGGGAAGAAAAGGATGTATTATATTATTAATCTTTCCCTGGAGATGGCCAGCGCACGATAGTGTTGAAAAAAAAAAAAAAAACAACAATGTGCGCTTGGCCAGAATTGAACCGGCAACCTCGTGATTACATGCGCGACGCTCTAACCGACGAGCATCAAGCGGGCGTGAAGAGCGATAGACGTAATTATAGGTGTTAGGTTCGAAAGGTGTCCTGCGCTTTCCTAGCGGATAGGATAAGAACTGTATATTTAACATAGACGATTATAGTGTTTTGAAAATTTAACTACTTAGTTCTCCAGGTAGACAAGGATGTATTTTATTATTAATCTTTCCCTGGGATGGCCAGGCATGATAGTGTGAAACAAAAAAAAAAAAAACCATGTGCGCTTGGCCGGATTCGAACCGGCGACCTTAGTATACATTCGCGGACGCTCTAACCGACTGAAGTATCAAGCTCAGTCGGTAGAAGAGCGATAGATATCAATCTATAGGGGTTAGGTTCGAAAGGTGTCCTTCGCTTTCCTAGAGGATAGCATCAGAAAACTGTATATTTAACATATACGATTATATTTGTTGAAATTTAATACTTAGTATCCAGGTAGACAAGGATGTTTTTTTCTTATCTTTATTAATCTTCCCTGGAGATGGCCAGCGCACGCTAGTGTTGAAAAAAAAAAACAAAAAAAAAACCCATGTGCGCTGGCGATTCGACCGGCGAAACCTTCGTATTACATGCGCGACGCTCTAACCGACTGAGCTATCAAGCTGGGTCGTAGAAGAGCGATAGATATCATCTATAGGTGTTAGGTTCGACAGGCGTCTTTCGCTTCCTAGCGGATAGCATCTAGAACTGTATATTTAACATCTACGATTTATTGTTTTGAAATTTAAACTACTTAGTTCTCCAGGTAGACAAGAGTAGTATTATATTATTCATCTTTCCTGGAGATGGGCCAGAGCACGGATAGGTTGAAAAAAAAAAAAAAAACCCTGTGCGCTGACGGATTCGAACCGGCGACCTTCGCTTACATGCTGCACGACGCTCTACCGACTGAGCTATTACGAGGCTGGGTCGGTAGAATGAGCGAGTAATTATCTATAGGTGTTAGTTCGAAAGGTGTCCTTAGCTTCTAGCGGACAGCATCAGAACTGTATATGTGAAATATACATGATATTTGTTTTGAAATTTTAAACTTACTTGTTCTCCAGGTAGGACAAGGATGATTATATTATTTAATCTTCCCGGAGTGGCCAGCGCACGATAGTGTTGAAAAAAAAAAAAAACCCATGTGCGTTTGGCCGGATTCGAAAAGGGCGACCTCGATTACAGGCGCGGAGCTCTAACCGACTGCGCTATCAAGATGGAACGTCGGTAGAAGACGCGGCGGATCATTATGTGATATCATCTATAGGTGTTAGGGTCGAAAGTGTCCTTCGCTTTCCTAGAGGTAGCATCAGAACTGTATATTTAAAATATACGATTATATTGTTGAAAATGTAAACTACTTAGTCTCCAGGTAGACAAGGATGTATGATATTATTAATCTTTCCCTGGAGAGGCCAGCGCACGATAGTTTGCTGGCATCTCCAGGGAAGATAATAATGATAATTAACTGATGTTGTTGTGCCACAAGTGTCTGGATACAACAAAAAAAAGTTTCACCACAATTAGATTGATATGTCATAACACATGCGGTCCTTTATCATCAAGTACAAGTTTTCCATCGTCAACATATGACACAAGACGTGTTGGAATCTCCATGGTAGACATTGTTAAGTCCAATTTATCTGTCTTCAATGTGTTTAATGTCATGGCCATAAAGTACGCAAGCCCAACACGTGTATTTTTAGTTAAACTTATGAGACCATTTAGGAATTTCATTTTTGTTTACTGTACTTTTAAATATAAATTTGTGGTTTACTTGACTATTACTACAAGTGAAAGTTCTGATGCAAATATAAAGAAAATAATAAGACGATAGTGAATAACTTCTGATGATTATTTCTAGGAGCTCTACACTGCAAAAATGTGTCTAGCATAGAGAGTACATGTCTTCAATAGAAGTCATAATTTAGCATCTCTGTGCAAGTCTCATAATATAAACCACATTCGTCTTGTAGTAGTCATGACTTTTTGTATGAGCATGTCTAGTGTAAACTGCATAAGATGCTCAAAGAATAAGTAAACTTATCAATGATGTGTCTTTAAAAGACAAGAAGACATGTCCGATTCCTGCCCTATTATTTAAGGCATGGCTTAATACCAGTTTGTCTTCTACCTAGTCATGTCTTAAATTTAAAAGGCATTTTAAGCGGGTCCAGTCCGAAGAAATGTTCAAAATGCAAGGAAATGACTTGTCTAAGGTCACAGCTAAAAGTGTTTTCAAATCGAGTTATTAAAATATTACTTCAAGCAAGACACAATTTTTGCAGTGTTACATAATTTTTTTTAACCTCTGGATTCCCTCTTTACCAGGCGACATTGTGTAAAAGCTAAATATAATGGTTCACCACCTTAACACCCCTGGCCCATTTTGATCTTAAATTAGAACAAAGGTCATTCTCCTACAAAGACATGATCAAAATCAAACATGAGGCCTAAGCATCTTTGCCTGGGTCACGAATGATAAAAAGTAGGGCAACTGGTTAACATGGTTATTAATATCATTTCAGAGATCAATTAAATTATAAGATATATACAAAATGTAAAGTTTCTTGAAATACCTGTACGTTCTTTCAGAAGGAGTCCAACAATGCTGCTCACTCGGAGCTCCATAAAATTAAGTTCTTTGTATGTGAACACATGATTGGAACAAACCAATATTGGAAAAACAGGTAACAAAATTCAACTAGAGCACCAATGGTACAGTGCTCCAAAATAGCAAGCACATAAATAGTTGTTACAGTATCCCAGAATATCTCAAATGACTCACTCTGCACAAACCATTAAGAGCAAATTAGATGCCAACACTCATCCCTGTGGAAGCAGCATTGTATACATATTTCAATCATGACCTCAGATGAACCCATTAACTTTGACCTTATCCCTGAACCATTTATGACCCACTCCTCATTAAGGATTACTTGATCAACTTTGGGTTGTGGCGATTAACCATAAATATTCTGTAGGAATCATTTTATGGGGATTTTATACCATGAGCCTCATATGACTTGGATAACCTAGACACCACAAGTCCTGAACACCTAAGTCCCCAACCCAATGTTCATTCCAACCAAGTTTCATGAATATATATTTATCAAAGACTGTAGGATAAGTAAGCATTTAAAAAATTGAACAGATCAACAGCCCCCATATCACAAAGGCTTATTCAGCTAATGTTGCACAAGCTCAAAATCTTACAAATTTGTAGCTAAAGTGCTTTCACAAGATACTGCAAAACTTTTAATAAAACATGATTTTTCAAATGAGATCTCTGCTCACTCTTTCCCAGTACCAAATCCACGAGTCTAGATAAAAAACTAATAACAAAGCGCATGCTGGCATGAGGACACTAGCATAAAGAGAATCGGCTGTGGGCCAGATACACCAACGGCCTATAAATGCTAATCAAACTATAGTCACCTCAGCAGTTGTATATGCCTGAAGTGCCTTTCGGCAGATTTTGTTGGGATTATTTTCGGACGAAACATGGACAAAAGTGTCCCTTGCCAGCTGCACGTTATATTCCTTGAGGAAGTCTAGACACGAAATTTATATCAAAAGGAACTTCTGATTATACCATAGTATCAAGAAACTTCAATGGGAGTTCAAGCAATCAATCACAAAGAGGTCTACTTATTACAAAATGATCAGGGTTAATAGCAAAGGGCAGGAAACATGGTGACCAGATAAAAGGAGAAGTAGCAACAAATATATAGGAGTTGAATTGTAAGTGCCAAAAATTACCCAAATGTCACCAAAAATGACGCATTTTAGTTCTTTTGGTTAATGCACACACAAAATTAAAGGGGATGGCCCGATTTAGTATATCAGTTTTCAACCTGATAGAATGGACTTCACCTAAAAGCCCCATATGTAAAGTTCGCGCCATATTCAAACCGGTTTTGATGTGACAGTAAGAAACGTGATTTTGTGAGAACCATAGAGTAATGTGTAAACTTAATATGGCACCAAAAGGAGTTTACCTTTCGTTCGAATCTCAAACCAAACATCATGTAGCCCTAGATTCACGGATAAATGAGAAAAATAGTAGCTTATTCTAATAACAAAATTGCGACCACTTCGGTAAAATCTGGGGTTCTGGAGACGAGGCTATTGGCGAGCGGGCCATGGACCTTAATGCTATAGAAAATACTGGTGATATTCAGTACAAAATTTCTAAATTCCTGTACACTTTTTGGTACTAAAAACCTGAACACCATTTAAGGCATTCATTTAATTTAGAGTGTACAGTATGAACAGCGTGTGTAGAAGGGCACAAACCAGTGAAATGGACACATCGAGATTTTTAAACATATGTGGATTGACTGTTTACAAAGATTGTAAATGTTTACACCTCTCCAGTCTCTCCCGTGTACTAGATGAATGGAAAACATCTGTTTTCTCTCATGATGCAAACTAATGTTTTACCTACGCAAACACTTGATATCACATAATCACCCACGACAGTCTGCAGCGCAACAGTCAAATACGTAACTTGAGACAATCTCTCTAATGTCACCATCATCAAAATGTCACACTTGGAAATAGATTCTGATGTGTTAAGTGGACATTTTGGTTTATTTGTTTGAAGGGGATTATACTGGACAGAGAGTGTTCAGATAACTGATAGGTGAAAGTACACTATGGGGAATGGGAGGGAAATCTTGCTTCAAGTAGTTGCACTTATGACCAGCCAAGAAAATATCATCTTAATCGAGGGGTTTACGGCAAGAAGGCCCCATCTGCAATAGCTGCCATTTGTCTCTTGTGTTCTTATTAAGTGCTTCTACCTGCCAACCTGCCAAAATCTTAATATCTGGCAGATATTGCAGATAGGGCCTTTTGCCCTAAACCCTCGTAATGGTGAGAGTGTGGGGAAAATGCACTTGGAAAATAATCTTTTTGTTTACTTGTTTGATTTAAAATATGGTATTTTGAACCACAAATCTTTACTTCTTCCTGCACAAAAATATATTTCATAGTCAGGAAAACATATGGTGTGCGAGAGTACTAAGATAATTCCAACCATGGGATTTTGATGCTATAAGCACATGACATTGAAAGGTTTCAATTGACATTAGTCAACAATTTTTTTTAAAATTATCGTATTAACTATGTTAAAATCAGTGAAGTTTTAACCCCCAAACAGTTTTCCTGTTTTAAAGTGATTGATGTGGTTGACTCTTTACAAAGATTCAGAGCATTTGTAAAAATTTAAACCTCTCCAATTGTCTAACAAGGTACTAGATGAATGGAAAACATCTGTTTTCTCTCATGATGCAAACTAATGTTTTACCTACGCAAACACTCGATATCACATAATCACCCACAACAGTCTGCAGTGCAACAGGTCAAATACGTAACTTGAGACAATCTCTCTAATGTCACCATCATCAAAATGTCACACTTGGAAATAGATTCTGATATGTTAAGTGGACATTTTGGTTTATTTGTTTGAAGGGGATTTATTGAGTACGACAAGGAAAAGGGGAGAGTTAAGATAACTGATAGGTGTAAGTACACTATGGGGAATGGGAGGGAAATCTTGCTTTAAGTAGTTGCACTTATGACCAGCCAAGAAAATATCATCTTAATCGAGGGGTTTACGGCAAGAAGGCCCCATCTGCAATAGCTGCATTTGGCATTGCATTCCTTATTAAAGTGTTACACCTGCCAAATCTAAATCTGGCAGCCATTGCGATAGGGCCTTTTGCCCTAAATCCTCATAATGGTGAGAGTGTGGGGAAAATGCACTTGGAAAATAATCTTTTTGTTTACTTGTTGATTTAAAAGTATGGTATTTTTAAACCCACAAATCTTGTTAAGTCTTCTGACCTGTATCAAGCAAACATAATGATGTGCTACTAAGATATAATTCATGCCCATGGGATTTTGACAATGTATATGCACATGACATATGTAAAGGTTACAAGTGACAAACATATCAACCACTGTAAGTTTTTTTAGCTTTACTTCAGGAGAAATGTAAAATCTATGGCGTTTTGAAGCATGAAATAATTATTTTCTTTCATATCTGTTTTCTACTTAGATGTGTCAGAATGGATGACTGCTGATTTCACACAGATTGGCTTGAAGCATTTTCAAACCTGGGTAATTCGTACAGGTTATAACACGATAAGTCGGCGGTTGAGTTGCTTCCCAAATGACTGCAGATCATTTGTGACGCCAATCAAAAATCAATGACCCAAGGACTAGGCACAATGAATGGTACAAACAGACGAAGGAGGCCAAGCCTCATTCCCAATTAGAGCCTGCGGGGAACCCCACGAATCCACGAAATTCCCGGACCGGACCGACCCGGAACGGAGCCGAAATACCGGGTCGGGGGCACTTAAGCACATTATCCCGGTCCGACCGGTCCGGGGTCATTTGGACGGGTCGGGTGGTAGTAGTTGGGGGTCGGGGCTATGTGGCTGTCGGTCCGGGGAGGGAAATATTTTAAAGATGTAAAAATCAGAAGGGGGGGCAACATATATGAAAAATGTATGTCTGGGATTGTCCTGGTTTTATCTAGTTCTACAAACCTCACCGTCGCATTTTTCCCGGCGAAGGTTCGTCTTACTTAAAAAAAGACTAGTATGAGTTAATGGGAGTGCTCCGCCCCATTCTCAAAAATGGTTGTCTGAAATCATTTTACACTACATATACAATGACAGCATAGTAGAATCGGCGTGTAAATTAATGACTTCAGTATGGATTTAAATCCTTTTCCAGTTAATATCCAAAAGTGTTCGTTCATACACTAGATTGCGAGTTGCCAGTTCATTTTTTAAGACATATACATAACAAGTACACTGCGTGCGCTTCCCAACTGATCTCTTCACAGACCGGCTGAAGATGGTGAAGATGTCGCTGTTTGTTCCTGGAAAACTTGTAATTTCCCTCTAATATTGAGAAAATGAGTGGAACCAGCGCAAACGTGGGACCGGGAGGGGGGGTAGGCATTGCCAACCTAACGGCAACAGCGAATCCCTGAGTCGACAAAAGTTCGCATCGATCTGTTCTGATTGGTGAAATTTAAAAAACATTGGCCTTGATTTGAAAGATAAAACAGACCCATATCTAGGGATTTTGGCTTGCAACAAATGGGCCCAGTTAGGGATTTTTGCGAAAAACTACCCACATGGGACTCTATCATAGGTGCGCCCTTCACGACAACTGCAGTTTGTTTATTTCATTATTAAAAACAATAAGGTGTAAATAGGCTAAATCCCCAATTCTTTTGAGGAGGGGGGATGGGTCACCAATACGATATTCCCGCTATGTTGATGGGTGCCGTTCATGCGTTTGGACCAAAAATAACCTCCTATTTGACCATTTAGTTTAAAATGGTAGATTTCTGCGCGCTTCGCAACACATTTAACGATTATAGCTTCTAAATGGCATAATTTTAGAGCGCTTCGCGGCGCAATCTGCTAGGAATGGATCTTTTCGGCAACCCAGACTCCTTCATACAATTTCATCAACCCCATCCCCCCAATGCAAAAGAGGAAATTTCACCAATGATAAGGTCATCCGTTTCTCTCACACAGTTCGGCATGCACTGAATAGGTTTAACATTTACAACAAGATTTTTGTCAATTATTATACTTCGGATCTTTCGGAAAAGGTAAAACTTTGACCAAGAATGGCAATGGTGCAAGTTATCCTTAATCAAGTTTTTGAAACATAACGTAAATACCAAGTAGCGCGGAGGTGCCGGTTTCGTCGGAGGATGGGTGTGGGTAATCATCAAGACAATGGATTTGAAAACAACTTCACATGTTCCATGGATGTTCTACCGGGTATGGGGGGGGAAAAAATTTACGTGAGAAGCATCCGGTCTGGTCTATAAAAAGAGGCGGTCCGGTCCATGAAAAAAAGCTACCGGTCAGGGTAATTCGGGCGGGGGGTTGCCCTTAAATTATCGGGGGCGGGGACGGGGACGGATACACTGGGGTAGTCCGGGATCGGGGTGAAAAAATCTTGCCCCGCAGGGCTTACATCATACAGCACACTCACCAAAAGATCCCAAGAAATTTCAGCAAATGAGACAAACCACAAAACAATTTGTGGTGCTGTGATGTGTTCCCATGGCTCACATACAACCTCGTACTCATCGTATTATGCAAAAAATTCAAAAATAACCCTTTATCTTTGATAGACTATAAAAAAAATCAGAATTTGGCCATGCAAGATTGCCTTTGAGTGTTTTAAACCAATGGTTGCCGTCTAAAATTGGATTTCTGACGCCATCCTCCTGCGGCCCAACTATTAAGGAAGGAGAACAGGGGTTCAATTGGCGGTGCCCCCGCCGCTGGCCTCCATCCGGCGCCCCCCATTGATATGGGCCCTTGACTGCTCCCCCATATAAAGGCACTCTACGCCATTCTGTGTATTGGGCCCTCAGTCGGGCCCTTTCCTCGTGTTTCTCCAGGCCTCTTGTCCCTTCCGCCCCTCCTGCTCCCCCCCTGCAGTGCCGACGCTTTACCTCCCTCTGTCCTATGTCCAGGATCTCCCGCCCCGGGCCTTCTTTACCCCCCCCCCCCCCGCCCCCCCCCCCCCCCAAAAAACACAAAAACAAAAACCCCTAAACAATTAAAAAAAAAGGACAAAGCTTGAAATCATATGGAAGTCTGATCTCACCAAGCAAGATTACCTTCTTCAGGATTCACACCAAGTAAATAACGTAGAAACCGGTAAGTCCAGCCCCCACTGCAAATGATGGGTTTTTTTTTTTTGGTGACCCTCGCCTAAGTATTACTAAAACTGAGAGGAAATGGAGAGATCTGGGTGGCAAATCATGTGTTTCTTCAATATTAAGTATAAAATCTGTAGGAATATCAAAAAAGGTTGTCATTTGTATGTTTATTTTGATCCGACACAACCAATTTTAACCGTATTCTTACAGGGAACATCTGACGGAAAAAGTGCTGTGACCTCCAGGATCACGCGGGCAGGCAGTTTGGCGGTCCCGTTCGCTCGAAAATTTTGGGAGAACTTACCCTTAAGTTCATGAGTGATTGGGTAGGAGATATGATGATTCTTCCAGGCAAATGTAGCTTTAAGGTCGGAGATGTTCCATGAGGAAGAAATGACGTTTTCATCTCCACATTTTGGACAGGAACGAATGGGAGCCGCATTTAGTGGTGTGAAAACCTTACGAGCTGGTATAGAAGACAGCGACATAGTTCGTGCCTCCACCTGACTCGGTAAGTCAATTGATTTGTCCCCCCAAACTTCCACCGTGTTTTCAAAACATTGGTGATACTAAAGCAGTCTCCCTGGCCTAGGGGTGTCTATGCAGAGCTGGGGGGGGGTGGGGGGGGGGGGGGGGGGGGTCAGCGGACAGGAGATCTGTCGAGAGGCAAGATAAGGTAACTGTGAATGGAGCTGTAAAAACAAGACTAGGCTGGTTTCGGTTTGTTAAGCGAATGTAAAATGACCGAGTGTAAGTGCAAAAATCAGCAGTCTGGCTTGTGCAATGTTTTAGCCGATTAAATAGCCACAATAATGGTAAAAGGTAAGCCAGACACATTGTGAGTTACATGCCTGGTTTTACCAATAATGGCTGGGGGGGACAGCTCTCTTTTATCCAGAAAGTGAAGCTATTTTGATACAAGTTAAATTGAACGTGTTTGTCAGCTATAAGAGGACTTTGGTGTGACATGCTTACAAAGAGCCCCCCCCCAGAGTTGGTAATGTAAAATCCCCTCCCCGACGGGTAGTGTAAACCCCCTCCCCGAAGAAAAGCCCCCTTCCTTCCCTTCTAAAAGGCCAGGTTGCCTTACGGAGCAAAGATAATTATTTATTTCTGATATATGCTTAAAGCATGGAACAAATGTTTTTTGGGTGAGCGCTAAGTAAGAAATCTTCAGTAGATACGCAGAATAGGAGATTTTAGGACATACATTTGTTGCTCACTTAATTAAAAAAAAAGAAAGTTTCTCATGGAAGATCACACAAATTGATAGGAAAGGTGCAAGTAGGACAAGAAATGCATATTAATTTACAAATCTGAGATCTCTATGAGGATTCACACCAGTAAATAACGTGAGAAACCGGTAAGTCAGCCCCCACTGCAAATGAGGGGTTTTTTTTGGTGACCCTCGGCCTAAGTATACCCTAAAACTGAGAGAAATGGCGAAGGATCTGGGTGGCAAATCATGGTTGCTATCCAATATTAATTATTAAAATCTGTGGAATATCAAAAAAAGGTGTCATGGATATGTTTTATTTTGTATCCGACAAACCATTTTACCGTTATTCTTACAGGAACATCGGACTGAAAAATGTGTGACCTCCCAGGATCACGGGGCTGCTAGTCTTGGCGGCCAGTCGCTCGAAAATTTTGGGGGATAACTACCCTAATTGCATGTTGATTGGGAAGGAGATATGATGATCTTCAAGCAGACACAATGTTAGCTTTAAGGTCTGAGATGTTCCTGGAGGAGAAAATGGACGTTTTCATCTCGCCCATTTTTGACAGGAACGAAGGGAGCAGAATTAGTGGTGTGAAAACCTTACGCGCTGTGGTATAGCAGACGCGACGAAGAAAATAGTTCGTGACCTCCACCTGACTCGGTAAGTCAATTTGATCTGCACTTGTTTTCAAAAACATTGTGATACTAAAAGCAGTACCCGGGCGAGTGTGTTATGCAGAGGGGGGGGGGGGGGGTCAGCGCAGGAGATCTGCTCGAGAAAGGCAAGATAAGGTAAGTGTGAATGGAGCTTGTAAAACACTCTAGGCTGGTTTCGGTTGGTTAAGCGAATTGTAGAAAATGAGCGAGTGTAAGGTGCAAACTCAGCAGTCTGGCTTGTGCATGGTTTAGCCGATTAAATAGGCCACAATTAAATGGAGAAAAGGTAAGCCATGACAAATTTTGGATGTACATGCCGGGTTTTACCAATGATGGTAGCTCTTTTTTACCAGAAAGTGAGCTATTTTGATACAAAGTAAATTGAAGTGTTTGTCAGCTATTATAGGACTTTGGTGTGATCATGCTTACAAGCAGCCCCCCCCAGTAAACCCCTCCCGAAGTGTAAAACCCCTCCCCGAATAAGCCCCTCCTTTCCTTCTCAAAGGCCAGGTGCTATAAGGAGCAAAGAGTAAGATTTTTATTTCTGATATCTGCTTAAAGAATTGGAAAACAAATGTTTTGGGTGAGCGCTATTAAGAAATCTTCAGTAGATAGCAGAATATGGATATTTTAGGACAATACTATTTGTTGCTCACTTCAAGTAAATAAAAGAAATTAGTCTAATGAATGCTCAAAACATGTGACGGAGGGTTAAGTAGACAAGAAATGCATTAATTACAAATCTGAGATCTTATAGATACACAGTAAAAGACGCTGAGAAAACCGGAGTCCAGCCCCCACTGCAAATGAGGCGGTTTTTTTGGTGACTTTCGCCTAAGTATACCCTTAAAACTGAGAGACATGCGAGATCTGGGTTTGCAATCATGGTTGCTATCAATATAAAGAATAAAATCGTAGTGGAAATCAAAAAAAGGTTGTCATTGATATGTTATTTGGATTCCGACAAACCAATTTTAACCGTATTCTTACAGGGAAAAATTGACTGAAAAAGTGCTGTGAACCTCCAGGATCCACGAGGCTGCTAGTCTTGGCGGTCCAGTCGCTCGAAAATTTGGGGTAAACCCTAATTTCAGGATTGATTGGGTAGGAGATATGATGATCTTCAAGCAGAAGGTTAGCTTAAAGGTAGGAGAGCTTCCATGAGGAGAAAATGACGTTTTCATCTTAGGCCCATTTGTACAGGAACGCAATGGGAGCAGCCTTTAGTGGTGTGAACCTAGACGAAGCTGTTGTATAGCAGACAGCGAAAATAGTGCGTGGACCTCCACCTGACTTCGGTAAGTCAATTTGATCTTGTCAACTCCTTTTCAAAACATGGTGATTACTAAAGCAGTCCCCTGGCTCGTGTTGTCTATGCAGGAGCGGGGGGGGGGGGGGCAGCGCAGGAGCTCTGATCAGAGGCCAAGATAAGGTAAGTGTGAGGGAGGTAGCTGTAAAAAACACCTCTAGGATGGTTTAGGTTGGTTAGCGAATGTAAATGACCGAGTGTAGGTGCAAATTCAGCATATGGCTTGTGCACTGTGTAGCGATAAATAGCCAAATAAAGGATAAAAGGTAAGCCATGGACAACATTTGTGATGTACATGCCGGGTTTTACCAATTGATGGCAGTCTTCTTTTATCAGAAAGTGAGAAAGCTATTTTGATACAAGTAAAGTGAAAGTGCTTTGTCAGCTAAATAGGACTTTGGTGGGAAATGCTTAACAAGCAGCCCCCCCCCCAGGTACACCCCCTCCCCAGGGTGAGGTGGGGGGAGGAGTAAACCCCCTCCCCGAATAAGCCCCCTCCTTTCCCTTCTCAAAGGCCAGGTGCTATAAGAGCAAAGAGGTAAGTTAGTTATTCGGATATTATGCTTTTAAAGCAAGGAAAACAAATGTTTTTGGGTGAGCGATATCTAAGAAAGAAAATCTCAGTAGAAGAAGAATATGCGATATTTAGGACAATACTATTTTGGTTGCTGCACTTAATTAAGAAAAAAGAAATATTCTCATGAATTGATCACAACAGGTGAAGGGAGGGTTTTCAAGTAATTAGACAAGAAATGCATTAATTACAAATTGAGATCTTATAAGATTCCACACCAGTAAATAACGTGAGAAAAAACCGGTTAGTCCAGCCCCCACTGCAAATGAGGTGGTTTTTTTTTTGGGTGACCCTCGCCTAAGTTATACCCTTTTAAAAACTGAGTGAAATGGCGAGATCAGGGTTATTGCAAATCAGGTGCTTCAAGAGTAAGTAAAAAATTGAGGAAATATCAAAAAAAGGTTGTCATTGATATGGTATTTTGTCCGACAAAACCAATTGTAACCGATTTTACAGGGGACATCTGACTGAAAAAAGGTGCTGTGGGACCTCCAGGAATCCACGGGGCATGCGAGTCTTGGCGGTCCAGTCGCTCGATTCGAAAAATTTTGGGATAACTCCCTAAATTTCATGATTGATTGGATAGAAGATATGATGATCTCAAGCAGAATGTTAGCTTTAAGGTCTGAGATGTTCCCTTGAGGAGAAAGGAAAATGACGTTTCTCTCGCCAATTTTGTACAGGAACGAATGGGAGAGGCATTTGTGGTGTGAAACCTATACGAGCTGTGTATAGCAGGACATCGAAAATAGTTCGTGACCTCCACCGGATCGTTACGGTAAGTCATTTAGTTTGTCAACTTGTTTTCAAACATTGGTGATACTAAAAGCAGTCCCCCGCCTAGTGTTGTATATGCAGAGCGGGGGGGGGGGGGGGGTCAGAGAAGGAGAACTGCTCTCGAGAGCAAGATAAGGTAAGGGTGAATGGAGCGTAAAACACTCAGGCTGGTTTTTCGGTTTGTTAGCGAATGTAAAATGATAGAGGTTTGTAGGTGCAAAATCAGCAGTCTGGCTTGGCCAATGTTTTAGCCGATTAAATAGCCACAATAAATGGATAAAAGGTAAGCCATGACAAAATTTGTGAGTTACAGCCGGGTGTGACCAATGATGGCACTCTTCTTTTATCCAGAGAAAGTAAGCTATTTTGATCCAAGTTAAATGGATAAGTGTTTGTTTTTTGTCAGTGATAATAGGACTTGTTGTGACATGTTACAAGCAGCCCCCCCCCAGTAAACCCCCTCCCCGAGGGGGGGGGTTAAAACCCCTCCCGAAAGCCCCCTCTGTCCCTTCTCACAAGGCCAGGTGCGATAAGGAGAAAGAGTTCAGTATTTATTTCTGTATATGGATGTTAAAGCAATGGAAAACAAAATGTTTTTTTGGGTGAGCGCTATCTAAGAATCTTCAGTAGATAGCAGAATATGGATATTGTAGGACAATACTATTTTGTAGCTCACTTAATTAAAAAAAAGAAATTATTCTCATGAATGAGCACAACATGTGAAGGAGGTTCAAGTAGACAAGGAATGCATTAATTTACAAATCTGAGATCTCTAGGAGGATTCACACCCAGGAAATAAGGTGAGAAACCGGTAAGTCCAGTCCCCACTGAGAATGAGGTGTTTTTTTTTTGTGACCCGCGCCTAAGTATACACTTAAAACTGCCTGAGAGAAATGGACGATGCAGATCGGGTTTGCAAATCAGGTTGCTATCAATATTAAGTATAAAAATCTGTAGGAATATCAAAAAAAGGTTGTCATTGATATGTTATTTTGATGCGACAAACCCAAATTTTAACTGTAATCTTACAGGGAACATCTGAACTGACAAAAGTGCTGTGGACCCTCCAGGATCCACGGGGCATGTTAGTCTTGGCGGTCAAGCCTCGCTCGAAAATTTTGGGGGATAAACTAACCTTAATGTCATGATGATTGGGTGGAGATATGATGATCTTTCAAGCAGAATGTTAGCTTTCAGGTCTGAGATGTTCCATGAGGAGGAAGAAAATGACGTTTATCGAGCCAATTTTGTAACAGGAACGAATGGGAGCAGGCATTTAAGTGGTGTGAAACCTATACGAGCTGTGTATAGCAGAACGCGAAATAGTCGTGACCTACACCTGACTTCGGAAGTCAATTTGCTCTTGTCAACTTGTTTTAAAACGATTTGGTGCTCTAAGAGTCCCCTGGCCATAGTGTTGTCTATTGCAGAGCGGGGGGGGGGGGGGGGGGGGTCAGAAGCAGGAAGATCTGCGCGAGAGGACAAGATAAGGAAGTGTTGAATGGAGTGTAAAAAACACTCTAGGCTGGTTTCGGTTTTTTAAGCGACGAATGTAAAATGAACGAGTGTAAGGTGCAAAATCCAGCAGTCTGGCTTGTTGCAATGTTTTAGCCGATCGATTTGAAATAGCCAAATAAATGGATAAAAAGGATAAGCCATAACAACAGTGTGTGATGTACATGCCGGGTTTACCAATGATGGCAGCTCTTCTTTTTTCCAGAAAGTGAAGCTATTTGATATACAGTTAAATTGAAAGTGTTTTTTGTCAGCTATAATAGGACTTGGTGTGACATTGCTTACAAGCAGCCCCCCCACCCAGAGTAAAACCTCCCCCCCCCCACCCTCCCCCCCCCGAAGGTAAGGGGGTAGTGAGGGGTAAAAACCCCCCTCCCCGAATAAGCCCCCTCCTTTACCTTCTCAAAGGGCCACAGGTGCTATAAGGAGCAAAGAGGAAGTTATTTATTTCTGATATGCTTTAAAGCAATGGAAAAACAAATTGTTTTTTGGGGCGGAGAGCTATTCTAAGAAATCTCAGAGATAGCAGAAATGGATATTTAGGACAATTTACATTTTGTTGCTCACTCTTAATTAAAAAAAGAATATTCTCATGAATGAGCAAAACATGGTGAAGGAGGTTTCAAGTAGACAAGAAGCATTAATTTTAATGTACAAATTGGATCTCTATAGGACTTCACACCAGTTAAATAACGTAGAAACGGTTAAGTCCAGCCCCACCATCTGCCATGAAGGGTGTTTGTTTGTTTTGGTGAAACCCTCGCATAAGTAATACCTAAAACTGAGAGAAATGGCGAGATTCATCTGGGTTGAAAATCATGGTGCTATCAATATAAGTTATAAATCTGTAGAATATCAAAAAAAGGTTGTCATTGATAGTTAGTTTTGATCCGACAAACAATTTAACCGTATTCTACAGGGAAAAATGCGGACTGAAAAAGTGATGTGACCTCCAGGATCCACGGGGCATGCTAGTCCTTTTTGGCGGTTCCAGTCGCGCCGAAAATTTGGGGATAATACCCTAATTTCTCTTTTATTGATTGGGGTAGGAGATATGATGATCTTGAAGCAGATGTTAGCTTAAGGTCATGAGTGATGTTCCATTGAGGAGGAAGAAAATGAACTTTCATCTCGCCCATTTGGTACAGGAACGAATGGGGAGCGCATGTAGTGGTGTGAACATTGTCAGGGCTGTGTTGTGAGGATGAGCGAAGAGCACTTACTGTTATGGTGGCAGAAGAAGAAACATGATGGACTTGAAGGAGGCTCCACAGACTAAACCCGAAAAAAAATATCCATGGCGATACAGTGTTGAAGCTAATTGGGTTATTTCGTCACTAGCAGAGACCTAGGCTATTCATGGTGGGTCGGATATGTTAAGTTTCTCAAAAAGATAATGGTTTCAGTATTTCTATGAGAGATGGGGCATTATAGGCTAGGCCTATAATATACAAATAATGATCTTTGTAGCCTATATGGCAAGATTCCTGCACTGCAAAGTTTTCTGATTTTTACAGGAGGTGTGATAGGCTCTTCATGTCCCTACTTATATCAGTTGTCAAATGTGTTGCCAGGCTTACAAGTTGTTCTAAAAATAATAAGAGAGATTATTGTTGCATGGGGTCAACAGCTATGAAAGCACCAAGAGTTTACATGCAAACCGAAACCCCTTCAGCTGCCACAAGGAAACTTTATGTGGAATCCCGTTAATAAGAGGGAGCTGGATTAGTGATGCCCGACGTTCGCTACACCCCTCATCGTTGGTCACAAGTTTCTAAATCAAATCAACGATAGACATTTATTGTGTGTGTGTACATACGAAGCAAGCCACGAGTCCATGCAATTTTGAAATTTCCGCACAAAGGACGTCTTGTGGTATGAAAGCAAATTTCTCATCAAAAAGAGTGAAAGGAAATATAAAACAATTTTTGCTCCCGACATACAAGCTGGAAAATCATACGCCTCGCAACCACACGATCGTTGACAAAATTGAACTCCGTTGTCCTGGGCTTTGCATGCATGGTGCATAACGCACCCATTCACTACCACAGCTGTTGAGTGGCAGCCCCCAGAGACACCCCGTAAATAGTCATAACGACTGACCTGTTAACAGCAAGCCATTTCTCAGCATCATTACGTTTGCGAGTAGTCGTGTAGTGTCATTGATGTAGGACTTAATGCGAGTTACTGCCTGGTATTTACCCCAAGTCAATGGAAATTGGGTAATATTTTGAAAGTTCACTATTTGATATGGTTCAATGAAAGAGGTCTCTGCTTGATAAAACTTGGGAAGTGAACATTTTTATTAAAGTTTTCTGAAAGAGTAATTCACTATATTTTACTCAAAGAAGCTCCGATTGATTAAGATAAAATTTTGAATATTTTTGTTATTTTGTTTATTTGTTTTATTGTTTTTATGTTTTTTCTTTTTTGTACATTTTGTAAAACATTTAGATTCACTAGTGCAAATCTAAGAATATTCAAAATCCACATTGACGTGCATTATGGGGAACGTAAAAAAGGCTTCTTAGGACCTCTGCGGCCTTGCCGTTTAAGGTGGTTCCCGTGGTAGATCAATAGATCTAAGAGCATTTTCCCCCAATATGTTGTGACATCTTAACAATTTAAAACCAAAAAGAATGTGTCTTAATTTACATTTCCAGTAGGCATTTTCAGCTCTCAGTATGTCAACAAATCACAAATAATACAGGGTTTTCATATTTAAGTTTGAATTTTTTTGTTGAAACCCTACCTCCTATTGCATTTTTGCTGCAGATTATGAAAGCAGGTACTTGTTTCATAATTTCCTTGCTGCGGGTAATGTAGAAATCCCATAATGCTCCAAGAAGGGCATTTTTTTCCAAAAAACATGATTTAACAATTTGTGGGAAAATGCCATATCTGAGTTTATAAGATTTCTATGATACCCGCAGGCAGGAAATTAGAAAGAGCACACCTCTTTCATAATCTGACAGAAAAATGAAAATAGGAGGGGTAGGGTTCACAGGACAAAATTCAAATTGTATTAAAAAATATGAAAAGCCTGTATTTTGTGATTTTGACATCTGAGAAGCTGAAAAGCCTGTGGAAATGCTAAAAATGAAGACACATTCTTTTTCGGTTGTTAAATGTTAGATGTGACAACAGATGGGAAAAAAAATGATCTTAGAAATCTATTTAGTAACTCTGAGTTACACATGGGGAACCACCGCTTTAAAGCCCCTATCAGCGATTTTTTTCATGATAGTGAAACAATAGACACCCCTATGTTTCAGTTGAAGTCATTTTTTGGCACTGTGTATTGGAAAATTTGTAGTAAAGATCCCTGTAAGTGGCTAGGTCTAACACACTGTATTTGTAAAGAATTCTGATGCTTTGTTACTAATAAAAGTCGGGAGATCCCGACCTTTTTAAGGTCTACAAACAGCCGTAAATGGCACCTTCAAAACTGCTGAAAATGCTTTAGGTGTCTGTTTCACAAAGAACAAGTAATATAAGGTGTTTATATACCTAACCTGATCAATTTAGAGACAAAATCGGATTTAAATTGAAAAGAAATGACTGACAGTGACTTAAATGGCAATATACCAGGCTACTCATGTGAATCAAAAATCTCAAGAAGAAGAGAAATCCCATCAGTTTACGATGATATACCCCGTGCTCTACAATTGTTGGCACAGGGGAGAACAGTTCACAGGACATTGTTTTTAAAGCCCTTGGCACTGGCACATCAAAAAATATGAAAATTCTGCAATTTGCTCTCAACTGATAGTTTAGGCCATTGGAACGAAACAGAGATATATTTTACACATAAAAATAACATACCCAAAGAACAGATAGTGCCCATTGATATGAGGATGAAAACATCCGTAAGTGGTAGGCACAACTTTTAAGTTTTCATAACTTAATCAACAAATGGTAATACATGATATACTTTTGATCGTACTCCCTGATATTAAAACCACAAAGGTTATAGACCGATCAAACAGTGGGCATAGCGTGGGAAACATGCATTAAGAAGTTGTGTCTTGTGGTAATCGCCATTTCGTCGTCTGCTGAATTTAACACGTCCCAGCCGACGCGTAAATATAAAAACGTTCTGTTACCCATAAGGAAAGCTGATTTGGTCTTTAATCATTTCGGGTGAGGCTGTTGTATATAAAAAGCCTTACAACCATGCAAAAAAAAATCGATTTGAAAAATGTCTTGAGGGCGCCACTATTTTCAAATGTGCCAGTTGTCTCTTTACGCCAGGACCAGTATATCAGACATTTTGGAGGAGGGTGGAGGAGGAGGAGGGAGGAAGGGGGAGGGCAGCGGCAGCAGAGGAGGTTAGAGGCTGGTCAGAGGCAGAGGTGGCTTCAGACAACATACATATATCAACATTAGGCATATATTGTTTTGAAGCTGAGGGCTTAATATTAAATCTGACAGATCCCATACGATCATATTTTTGTCAGGAAGTATAGCGGAACAGGAGGACCATGGTATAGCTATTATAAGGTTGAGATATGACAACAATGCTATTATCCCATCAATAAAAAGTAATAATATGGTGCCTTGGGACATGCAGATACTAAATAATTCACAACTTCAATGCCTGTTCAAGGCTTTTTAAGCATTCTTATGATTTCGACAAGTAATCTGAAGTAATGTGCGGCAAAAACATTCTTAACCCTTGTTCCATGGGTTTATAATACATGTAAGTTAGCTGGTTGTGAGATATCTTCCTCAAATGCCTACAGAACATTGTGATAGTCATCTCAAAAGCCACTGGGCTAATACTAGTTGTTGAACTCATTTGAATGCATTTTCATCTCACTTCTAATTAATTTTACATTGTGAAGAACGAATAACAAACAGTCAATGTATTGCCAACAAGACTTAAGGGTTAAACAGCGATAATGCGATACGGAATAAACAAAAAAATGTGGACATCTTTCTTTAGCGTATATAATCAAACATAATAGTACAATTTAAAACTACTTTTATGGAAATTCCAAAACACCAAATAGTGAAAAAATGAAGATTTTGAGGAAATTGTCATACAGTCTCCCATAAATAGATATACAGTGATGTGTCTCACTATGCATCTTTTTTTGGTTAACACCAGTACAGACATTAATAAACAAAGATTCAATAATGTTTGGTTTGAACTCAAACTGTACAGGTCATGGTGCACAATATTACGCTTATAAATCTGGGACTTCACAAGAAAGGTTTTTTTTATCTAAGTTGAAAGTTTGATATGGCATGTATAGAAATACAGATCAAATAGTACTGCTTGTCTTAATACACAGATTTCAAGCCAATCACTAGCAGGTTATGTTCGAATATCCATGCCAGTAACAAAATACCAAAAGACGAATTTTGGTGATGTTTTCGATGTTACAGATCAGCAAATCGAACTGCTTATCCCTTTAATATGCGCAAACATTCTTAACCTGCAGTCATTTAGGAAGCAAGCTCAAAAGCCAATGCCTAAAGACTTGGATTGTTTGGACTCATTGAATGCATTTTTTCATGCTCAGTAGGTATAAATATAAATGCTTAACTTTATATATTTGGTTAAAAATAACAAAAACAGTCTGCTGATGGCCCACAAGAGTTAATTATAAAATAATCTGTGGACAATCCACAGAGTAAACTGGTCAAACTTGTTTCTGTAACTGAGTACATATGTCTGTATGCCAATTGCTATGGAATATGTCCACTTGCTCACAGATTCGTGTTAAGTGACGTCTAGTTGTTGGAGGGAATTTACTGCTGGACAAAAGTGTCTGACAACTGATGAATGGGCATTCAATTCAATGATAAGAAATTGGAGGGAATCCAGATGACAAAATGTTTTAATGCTCTTTAAGAGGAGGCTGTTCCAATAATCTCACCATTGTAACCATTTGACTATTTAGCGGAATAATTAATTATATATTTAAGGTGAATTTACTGCTCCTCACTTAATTTTTGTTTTATGGAAAACTTAAAAAAAAAAAAAAAAAAAAAAAAAATCCAAAATTTCATTTTGATGGTATGAGCAATGTTAGTATCAAATGCCCCAAAGCCAACTATGTTGTTCTGAAGCTACAAATTTCTGTCCAGAGTAGATTGATTGCAGGTAAGATGAGCCACCCACACCTATATTAGACAATGTCAGATGATAGAAAAACTCCAATATTCGAATAAGGTCGTGTGGGACAGGACTGTGGTTTACAAATGCTTAAGAATGTTCAAATTTGCAAATATCATGAGTTGCATTCTATTTAGAAGTCCACACACCATGGTATGTATAATTAACATATCAAATGAAAGCTTGACTATAAAGAAAATACGAAACATAAGTGATTCCAAGAAAACACAAGTTTTATTTCCAAAGCAGGTAGTTACGAATAACATGAAACAGCTTATTTTGTATTCCTCACCCCGCCCCAAATTAAATTACTCAAATCGGACGCTCCGCCTGTGACATAAGAAAATGAAGGAAAGAGGCACTTCCGGTTAAAGATCCTATACGCATGCACAACTTTTTTTGGGGGAATGAAAATCAGCTTGAGGTCTGTTCATCTTCAACTAAAATGAAACTTGTACATGCTAACATGGTTTCGTCTCAGTTACTATCAAGAAAATGGCCATTGCAAAACAAAGGCTTTTAAGTACAGGTCAAGATTGAAATCATTCTTCGTGTAGGAATAAAGCGGAGTCCTCACTCAATAGGCGGCTTACTGTGCATTCGTATCTGGAAACAGCCCCCAAAGAAGGGGTCCAAAACACAAATGCTGTTGTCAGTCGATTATTTTGTCTTGATGTCTACATAGTGTGAGAAATCCCCAGTTACACCTAATAACTTGCAGCTACTGCACAAGCAAAGGGCCCAGTCGGCTGTCCAGTTGCTGTCGCAGTATCCACAGGAGTAGCTGCGGTCAGGGGAAATTTTGAGGGAATAACGCTGGACTGACACAGGGTGTTTTGTGGGCGCCCAAGCACTGCCATAGCGGTCCGCAGCATGCGTTTCTTTTAAGACTTAGTCATTTACCATTAATGTTTTTGTACAAATTTATTTTGATGAAAATGTAACACGGTAGGTGAAATTGTTTGTACTGTTTAGTGCGTAAAAGAAATTCAGTTCCCCCCCTCGATCTTAAGATTTGAACGCCGAAACAAAAGTGACTGCTTGGCCCCCTCCCCATTGAGATTCCTGGATCTGCCCCTGGCAGTATAGGTTACCATGCAAGTAAGAATCTGACTCTGTTGGGTACCAAATACCTCACTGAAAATATCAGAGAAAGTTGAACTCTTATAGTTTACTTAAAAGAGAAGAGAGAGAAATATCATAAAGAGGAAAATCTTTTTTAACTTTCGTGCATTTTAAACAAATTAAAAAAAATATTACCGTTCCTTGGAAAGGGTAAAAAGGTCTTTCTAGAAATAAAAATCTGATCATGTCATGCAAAGTGCCAAGGCAAGTAATAATTCCGACGCCCACACTAAGTGCCTCAACCTGCAGTGCCGAGGGCTGTTGAGGAATAGTTGTGGGCAACAGTCATTGGATCGGAATCAAAAGTAATCTTCCTGTCAATTTGATGTTCTATCATGTTTGTGAAGAAAAAAAGTAAAAAGTGCATGTTAGCTCTCACTTGGGAACGTACATCAGTGGAGAGAGTTGAGAGGGAAATGTTTCGCTGAGAAACCGCCATAATGGATGCCTGGTCTCTAGTGGGTGGTAAGAAAATAGCTTTTGTAGTGAGTTGGCACCATTGAATGATATGGAGATTTTTTTCTGCTTCACATACTCATATTGTACTACATCGGCAATCTGAATATGATGACTTGGGCCAAGGCTGGTGGTTTAACACTGATATAGGCAAAAATAGGGTTAGAACAATAAACATCTGTTAGAAATCATGTTCTTTCTACAAAGAGATGTCACAGAGGATTAGTCCCCTCCTGAAAATTCCAAAATTGGAATCAACGGCAAGGCCAAATTTAGCGTAGCATCCGGCTAAGCTCTAGGGGATGTATTTTCTAAAAACAACAAAACATATAATTAAAAAAAAAAAAGAGCACCAATGGTGTACAGCACCAGGTGGCCATTTAAATTAGCCCAAATGACCTTGTCCAATATCTGAACAACCGATATGGACCTTGGGTCAGATGTTCTTTAAGTCTAGTGATGATGATTTATAGCAATAATTGTGTGGCACAAGAATTCATAGATTTTCATGATTAACCTTTTATCGGCCCACTAGACCTTTGACCCCAATCTTTGAAAACCTCATTATTGGGGGGGCATTGGGTCAGCAGAGTTCTATGATCAAGCCTGGTTATTATAGCAATTTGACTTGTGGCACGAGGCGGCATTTATGGATTTTCAAAGAAAATGCCCCTTTTTAAGTGGCCCACATGCACTTTGACCAAATCTACATTCCCATAATGACCTTGGGGGTAACGGTTTCTTCTGACCAAGTCCAGCGATTATAGCAGCGATTGTAGCAATTGGCTTTGTGACACAAGAAGGAATTATGATTTTGAAAAAGAAATAAAGACGGCTCATTAATTGGTCCATGTGACCTTTGACCCAAATTGGGAACACCTTCCATATGGGTCTTCTGGTCAGACTTGGAATCCTCCATTGGGTTTGGATTGTCCCCAGGACGGCACCCCAGGTTGTGGGATCCTGGCTACGCGCATGGACAGCAATGAAAATAACACACCTGTTAAGTTACAGCATCTATTACAAGGCGGTCTCGAAGCCACAAGTCTACGCCCTGCTTTCAACGCTAAACGTAAGACAAAAAGCAGCACACAGAGTGCAACTGTGCGAGAGTACAGGCTGTCCCGAAAAAGGTTGTGCAAGCATGATAAACTCCAATTTCTTCAAATAGGTTTACTTCCCACTAGTCATTGACACCACCAGGGGTCACAACATTTGCCATTGTGGAGATATTTAATCTTGAAAGTTGAAATTCCCCACCACCCACAAGAATAAAGTCAGGATGTTTAGGAGTAAGCCCCCCTGCGTTTTGCATTTATTAGGATTTTTTATTCCATGCTCTTTCATTTGACGCCACCCAAGGGGGAACAACATTTCCATTTGTAGAGATATTAATCAGGAGAAGCCCTCAACAAGAGCATAAAGAAGATGTTTAGGAGTTAGCACCCCCGGGTTTGCATTTGATAGTATTCTATACCTTCTCACTCTTCATTTGACACCACCCTAGGGGTCAAAATTTCCGTTGTGGAGATATTATCGGGAAAAAGTCCCCCACATGAGCACAAGTTAAGAGACGTTTAGGCGTATGAACCCCCGGGTTGCATGTAAGATTCTAACCTTCTCCAACGATCTTTCAGTTGATACCACCATAGAGGTCACCACATCGTCGGTTGGGATCGATATTAATTTGGAAATGTCCCCAAGGCATATAAACCAACTCCACTTTGCTTTGTACAGTTTTTGATTGTGCAACCTGCCTATTTAGTTGACTATGTATACCATATAGTGTCCTAAACCATTCTTACTCTCAATGAGCAAATCTATATGGCACATGTCTGATCCCGGGGGGGGGGGGGGCACTCATACATGAAAGTGACGGGATGTGGCGGATTGGACTTTCAAAGTAAGGGGAATTCGCTGAGGAACTTTGAGGGAAAAAAGTGGGTCATTTGGTGAGGAGGATGCACAACTGGGGGTCCCATCACTGATCCTCTCATATTTTGTGAAAAGGGTCCATTCAGTGAGGGCACCATATGTCCTGACGTTCCATCATGAAAGAGGGGCTTCTGTGAGAGCATGAAATAGAAATAAGGGGTCCTTCAGTGACATTGATAAAAAATAAGGGGAGGCATACTGAGAGTAAAAAAAATTGTGTCTTTCCAGGACGGTTAACAAAAGGGGGTCTTCAGTGACAGGTTTAAAAAAGGGGTCTTTCAGTGACAGGTGATAAAAAAAGGGGCCTTCAGTGACCGGGTTATAAAAAAAGGAGGTCTTTTCACTGACAGCAGGTTTGAAAAAGGGGGTCAATAGTGCCGCCCTCCCGTCACCTATTTTTAGGTAGTGCCCCCCCCCCCCCGGGTCTGTAGTCACCAAGGATGTCAATTGAGTGGGGAATCCCCCAATGCACCAGTTTGGGGATATTTTCACCTCAACAAGGTCATGTGATCCCACGAACCAATAATTTCTTAACACATAAAAACCCTGACTTTTACACTCATTTTAGCCACAAGGTGCCGGTACTTAGGGAATCTTTTTGCATGATCATGGAATGACTTGTGGTTCCTAACTGTTGAACCTTTTATCCCTAAGTACTTGACATATGTTTTGTACAGTACAGTAATAGGTACATTGCAATGCATGTGGATTGATTCAAACACCCTCTGGTCTGTCCCATGTGCGTGGAGTGGGTGCGTAGCTTGAGGCGCGACGCTACAAGTACCGCAAGAACGTCGGACGTGTGTGCACACAGCTGATGATGTAATAACGGAGGAAAGCAGTTTCAACACACCCACATTAGATAGGCCACAGGGTGCAAACTAGAATAAGCACAGGCCTATTATACATTTGGAAGTGCAACGAGAATTTCCAATAACACTATTTAAAATTCTGAGTTTTTTGCCTGGTTTAAAATCTGGTGTAGCTTTTCTATTAATATACCCATTGAAAAGATAAGCTAAGAACGTTTCTGTTTGGCCTATTTTTTCTATTTTTTTTGAATACACATATACAATCCCTTTGGTTTTCATTTAGTTTATTTCTGTACCCAATAAATGGCAAAAATCTATTGAGCATCTATCTATATGGAATCACTACATACACAGAACATACTGATTACTTGAAATCTGTTGGTTTGCACCTTTCAATGGATTCATTCTTTTCTTGTCAAAATTATACATGTCATGAGAAAAACTGTCCATTACCCTTAATTATGATTACAAAAATAAACAAAACTCTTTGCGTACATTTTTGTTCCATAACACAAAGAGAAAATACAGTGATAAAAACAATCGAATTTACCGATTTTCAGGTTTCATAACGAATGCCACAGCTGCGGCAGACAATTTATAAATATTGAATGTGTCATTTGTCTTTTCCACTGTGTGCATTTTCTAAATTCACCACATTTATTGTAACTTTCCAATTTCAGGTTAACACTGTGTTCACAGTTACATCTTTTTAATTAATGTTTAAAGTATGCTTAAAATTGAAATACAAACACCCCAAACAGTGAAAAATGTCTTCTAGCTAGATTCAAGTTAACTAAAGTCACCAGAAACCATTTAATGTTTCTTCTACCAGTTTCAATAACAAGACAGTTTTTGCCATTACAATTTTGTTCATGAATTTACAATACAATCAACTAAGTTTGTTATGATTGATGCCACCTTGTAAATTAATTTTAAAAAAAACTCCCATTCCCGCCCTTTGGTATCTAATTACGTCCCTACAAAAAGCACGCCAATGGCTAAGTGCAACACAGGTGTAATCTATGCCTCCTTCCATCAAATCATTAAACTCTTTCTAGGTAAATGACATGTTTCGTTTGTGACACAATACCATACAATTAATAAACCCATGGAAAATACACAGACATGGAAACAAAATTTACCAATAATTGATACAATACAATACAAAGACAAACTGCATTTGATATATCCGACCTTCTCAAACCAAGGTCAAAGCCTTTACAAAATAGAGAGTAATTACTATTTAGCCTAAAACATGCTTCATCTTACAATACCTTTTGTATTACTAAGAGATAGGACTTACATCAACTATAAAACAAAGAAAACAGCTTCAAATTAAATATCATGTGAGGCAATAACAAAAACACATTTAAGCACACATATCACTCTAGGAAATAGATGAAATTTTATAGAGCTTTCTTAAAAGTACCAATGGACTTGGAGTTGCGAACAGAGCTAGGCAAAGAGTTTTCCATAGGCCAGGGGCCGCATTGCTGAAAGCCCTGTCCCCACTGACCTTTTTTGCGGGAAACAATGAGGAGCGTCTTGTCATCTACAGAACGCAATCCTGGCCTGCCAGGAATATACACAGAGAGGTATTCGGACAAGTACAGTGGCAATTGTCCGAAATGCCCTTGTAAGTAAGAATCTAAGCTTAAAGACACGCTCTCACTACTTTGTAGCCCAATGGACTCTTTAAGGAGTGTTGTGGCTGGTGTCCTTCTACCAGATCTGAACACGAGCCTGGCTGCTCTATTCTGCAAAATCTGAAGTTTACTCCGATCTCGCCGACATTCCATACAAAAGTGAATTGGCATAGTCAATTCGAGATAAAATCAGTGAACGAACGAGATGCTGACAACTCTCAGAATTTGATAAAGCGGCGGATCCGGTAAATAGTGCGAAGGTGAAAGCTAACAGACGTAATGATGACCTTTACATGTTCAGTCCATAGACATTGTCTGATCATACACGACACCAAGGTTTCGAATTGCCGAGGACTGGGGAACATCCACTGTCCCCGACCCTGATGGGTCATATCTTTGAGCGGTTTGTGTATAGATGAACAGCGATGAAAAATTTTCTGTCTTTTCATCATTCAATTTGAGTTTGTTACATCGAATCCACTCACTGATTTCATCAATACAAAGAGAGAGTCTTTTGACAGCATGTTTGCATCACCTCCAATCTTAGGATCACATGTCAAATAGAGCTGTACATCATCAGCATAATTGTTAAGCATTTGTGCTTCCGGATGATTGGGATGCGATACAGTATGTGACATATGAAAAAGGAGAGGCCCGCCACAGAACCCTTAGGAAGACCGAAAGGGAGATGATGCTTGTTTTGAAATTTCATCCAATGCCACCTAAAAGAGGCGGTTCTTGCAATGTAGCCATGATCCGTTACCATGTAAAAGAAGATACCACCAAGCAACCCTATGGAAAGTTTATATTACTTCTATATTCGCTTATAGCACTGGTTTGGTATGATTAGGTTTTTATCTGACCTTTATTCTACAGGTGTTTAGGGACCATGGATTACTGTTTGTGTGCATATTTTAGGCTACCTTTGTTATTACATTTATACGTTGGTTATCATTACCAACTATGCATAGTCATTCCCTGTTACCAAAGCCCCCTCTTGAAACATCAACTTGAAACTGTTTTATTTTCTGTTTTCAAGAAAATGTTAGTAATAATTGTTTGAAATGAATGCTACACCATACTCCCAAATTTAAAGGTGCACGAGAGATTTCAAATAACAGGTGGCCCTAAAATGTGAAATTCTGATATTTTCACTGGTGTAAAGCGTTCTATAAAAAAATATCCCCATCAGGGGGGGGGGGGGGGTGGTTAAAGTATTAATCTGAGAACTGTATCTTTAGGTACAAAAATTTTGAATTTCTAATTCCTATAGGAGCAAATAGGAAAATTTCAGCTTATTTTTCTATTGAAATATAAGCTTTTTTTTTAATGTTACTCCTTTTATTTTCATTTTAAGTTATTTTTGTAAGCCAAGTAAAAATATTGATGACTTGAAATGTCTCTTTGGCACCTTTAACAGACAGCATCGGCTCCTTGGAAGCCAACCATTAGCTCATCATCACCATCATTAGACTCTTGCATACTTTGGGCTTCACTGTTAGATACTCAAGAACACCACTTAATACTATCTTATAAATTCAACTAACTGCTCATTTGAGAACACCATGGCAGGTTCTTTTACACTGTAACAATTAAGTGTGTAGGTTTGTACCAGTTTATTAAACAACTAGACGCATTTAACGAACAACAAATAAAACTCCAACTTTTTGGTCAACATTGGGTATTTGTTTGGACCACTGCTCCCTATAAATCACTAAAGCTCAAATCAGCGCTGTTTTCCCATTTTTAATCAGAGCAATGTGAATTTCTAACGTGAACACCTTAACGCGTTAACACAAAATTATCCTAAGTGTTTAGATAACTAAAATAAACACATTTGTGTTATTTTTGAACACTATAGTGTTTAAGCTTCTAAATGCCTTTGGTGTTTGTGTTGAACTTTCTAAGTGTTTTAATTCTTCCTAAACGGCTGCAAATTTTATATTGTTTTAAAGCGTTAAGGCTTTCATGTTTAAAAATGTCCATTGCTCTGATTTAAAAATGGAAACGAGTGCATGAATTTCAATGCTTTTTTAGCGATTTATAGGATCAGTGGGTCTACGAAAATACCCACCTTTTGACAACGTTGGTATTTTTTTATTTGTTGTTTTCGTTATACGCGTCTAGGTGTTATAACTGTTTACAAAACCTAAACACTTAATTTTTACAGTGTACATACATCACCTATCATATTTCGGTGTAACAATTTCCTCAAATCTTTTGCATGCACTTGCCATTGCCTCAAGACAAGGTCAGTAGTTTCTGGGTCTATTTTAATGATCAAAACATGATCTTGCTCGTGTCCAACACAAAATTATTGATCGCTTCAATTTGGAAAGGTGGTACTTTCCAGCAATTCACTATTTGACCTTTACTGGGTGATGTTGATGACACATTTCAGGGTCTTAAGATGTAACTTAGATTTCCAACTTACCAAATTTGAAGTGACAACAGAAGACTTCATTTGCATAATCTGATACTTCTCTAACCAGTTAGGAGGAGCGGTATTAGTATTCAATGTAATTTTAGTGTCACAAAGATACTTTTATTTCAATTCACTTTATAATCATATACATGTTAGGGAAGAAAACCAAGTTTTAGAAGCAGGAGGAAACCGGAGTACATGAGAAAACCTGCAAAGGCCAAGTATGGACTGGAAACCGAACGCACATGAAATTGCAGGCCTGACCGAGAGTCGAACCTGGGACCAAAGTGGTAAAAAAAAAAAAAAAAAAAAAACTTTGTAGTAAGTCAATGTGATTTGTACCGATGCTTTATTCGGTCTGGAGTCAACAGTAATGTTACTTGGGGTTTAAGGACACAGACCATAAATGCTCATGCTCTCCTCGGAATGACAACATTATGTAAACTGAAAATGTCTTGAATTGGAAAAAAAATTAGGAATTATCTTTTGTTGCATCCATGAATTCAAGACCCTTGAACACAAGATTCAAATCAGACACAAAAGAAGTCAATGCACTTGAGATCAAGATCAATGTCACCAGAGTCTAGCCTTCTCCTCACATCCCCAGCAAAAACACATAATTGCAAAATTCTGCATTAATTTCAGTTTTTGCCCACACAGAAATTGATTTTCCACATCAACCAAAAACTTTTGATTAAAAATTTTGAGTTAAATCGGTCCAGCCGTGTGGTTAGTAGAAGCAAAAGTTTATACTAAATTGGTCCATAGGACAGTTAATTAATGTGGTCGACCACATTTGGCAGTGTTTTTGTTCATAACAAAAGGAAAAATTTCCTGGGCCTTAAATTAAAATGGGGTAATTAGAAAAATATGAACTCTCTTCTGATACCGAAATGTAAATTTTGATGGAGTAAAGTGGAAGGATAAGTTATCAATCGGGTCACCTACCTTTAACATTTACTATTATTAGGATATATTAATCTCATCTTGTGTATAATTGATAAACTACTTGATAAGCAGGTTCAAACAGATAATCATATTTTGCCACAGGCACAAGACCCAACTCCACAAACTCAGAGGCTCAAGCAATTACCAACCAAACCCCATTTATCAAGCAGTGCATCCTTACCATAACTTCATATCATATGCCTCCCAGAGTCACCACTTCAATTTAACCACATCTATTTTTACAAGTCTTTCCCCAGCGAGGTAAATGAAACCAGATCCACCATTAGCCCCAAGTACCCTTGATCCATACATAAGCTCCGCAGTAAGGTTAACCGATGCGGATGTCCCTTGCAGTTATTATCGATCCTGTCCCCTTGACTTTCAATGATTGTCTTCAGTAGACAGCAATATTTTAATATTATGTAATTCTAACCAAAGCTCTCTGTCTCTCTCACTTGTTTTATCCACCTGTGTCTGAATTTCTATTGGACGATATCATGGCCATATCCAGGGGTGCTGAGGGAGCGTGTGCACACCCCGGGTAACAAATATTTGTAATTGTAATACAGGCTTCAGATTGCACCAGAATGGGTCAAAATAATGTCAAATTTGCCTGAAAAATGCATATTTTTACAGGGCCTTGCCCCCTGTACCCACCAGGGATTCTTGCTCCTGGACCACTCCAGGGGCCTTAAGCAGCCCTTGGACCCCCTAGGCTCTGCCACATTGGCTGGGATCGTATTCAGGATCCTACACCCCAGTGTGCCCATGAAATGTAGTCAATTAATTCCTATATTTCAGTTCAAACTATAAAGTTGTTGAATTGTTGAATCTGAACCACAAAGGTCACATTCATATTGAATTTTGTTAAGTTTTTTTGGTTCAGCGACGGGCTTCAAGCTTTGACTTTCTCCGTACACAATCTATGGTTCATGGAGCAGGGGAAATCCCACTTGGAGACTACACAATATTGCAATACAGTGAGAATTGAAGAACAAGTGGTAAAAGTTTCTTTCAAATGTAGGCAAGTTAAATGATATTTTAAAGCATTTTTTGGTAGATAGATTATTTTAGATAGTAGTTCATGTTTTACTTCCCATAATAAATGACGTTTTGCATCTATTTTTGTACTGATATATATTCACAAATAATGCACAAAGCGCAAGTGATTTTCAGGCACTATAGTTGTAAACTTGCGATCTGCAAGAGTGTTTTATTATCGATCCTGTCCCCTTGACTTTCAATGGTTGTCTTCAGTAGACAGCAATATTTCAATATTATGTAATTCTAACCAAAAACTCTCCGTCTCTCTCTTGTTTTGTCCACCTGTGTCTGTTATTTCTAAATCTTGTTCATTAAATATCACAAAAACTATTGGAACAATATGTAGTCAATTAATTAAAATTATTTTAATTAAAATTCTTATATTCCGATCAAATATTGATGAAAAATTGTTGATTTATTTTCTGTGAATCTGAACTGCAAAGATCACATTTTATACTTGAATTTTGTTAAAAACATTTTTTTGTTGGTGTCAGTGAGGCTGTGAGCATGAGAAAGACAAATTAATGTGGCCCTAGACCAGATTTGTTAAGCATATCAATAGCTACCTCTGTGCCAAATTTGGTACTTTTCACCCCAAATGCACAATACTTTCACCATTCTGCATGACTTTGTACGAACGTTTAGTTAGAGTATTTAAATAATTACCGTAAGCACTCGGGTATAAGCCTATCCCCCAAAAAGAAAGATTTTACTTCAAAACAGGGGTGGGCTTATACCCGGGGACGGGCTAGAACTTGGGAGCAAGTGTCAGATGCAAAATTGCAATATTATTTCAAGAGCATATTATTCACCAGCCATTTTATGTACACTTTTGTTGTAGCAGAAGTTCAATTTTCACATCACATTCCTCAAAGTAATTCTAGTAAACAAGCCATCCCAATGCATTGGGCCCTACTTTGATGGCTCTATAGAATAGTTCCAAGTTCTGAAATGTGATTTTGTTGGTGTAATTACTGTCACATAGTTTCCTGAATGCTAAAATTCCCACCTGGGCTTATACCTGAGTGTATGCTAGCTCCTGGATTATCTTAAAAAAATTAGGGTGGGTTTATACCCGAAGGTGGGCTTATACCCGAGGGGTTACGGTAAGTATATTTGATATTTCATATAAATATAATATATACTTGTTTTTTCTTACTCTCTGTATGTTATTATCTTTAGAGTTTTCTATATCAGAACCAATGTAGCCCATTCTACAAATATGTAGGGGCAACATCGGCATGTATTTTTAAGTTTCATCATAGTGACCACAGTGACATTGCGTCTCGTCGTGTGAGTCCAAAAAGGTCGTAAGTGCAATAGCTGCCATGTGATACATCTGTGTGCTGTCGTGAATTAAACTCTCAGTTTATCTTACCTTGAGTCAGTGGCTCTTCAAACGGTTCTTTAGGCAACTGTGTCACCTGAAGAACCATTTCAAGAGCCACTGACAAAGACTTGGCATATTAGTATGTTTGATGGAATTTTCTCACAAATGGCAGCTATTGCACTTACGGCATCCTTTCATCCCACGGCGATATATCTTCACTGGAAAAAATGGAGATGTAGTGAGGGAGAGGGGCTTGTTGTGACAACATTGATGCAATGAAAATAGAAAGGTCATAAAATTACAAATTAAAATTTTTTAACTTATAATGATCTAAAAAATGTTGGTCCATGGTCCATATGATTCCAAACTTTCAGTGATTCGTAAGTGGTACGTTCTTTTGATATGAGGCAGATGTTTTGTATATAACAGTTCCAGCGGTCATTGTGCAAAAAAAACGTAGGGAAAGACCAAATTTGATTTGCTTGAATGAATTGTGAAATTAGATTGATTTTTAAAGTTTTAAAAATAATTGTTACGTCATCAGGTTCTACAAATCCAGGTCTCTTATGTTCACCCAAAGTCCACTGTGTTAATCAGTCCCAAATGGCGCGGGGAATGTCCCATATTTAAAATAATCTGTATTTTTTACTCTGTAACATGGCACAGGCTGCCAAAACAAAAGCAAATGAAAGAACAAACAAAAGTACATACATACCTTGTAACCTGTTTCTTCCCCAAACAAATCAAGACATCAAAAAAAAAAAACATTGTCCACTAAAAAATGTTTTAACATCCACGCTTAAGAAGCAGTAGAAACTTTAACATAACATAAACATTGTTAATGTCAAAATAAAGTATGACTGAATTGCTCTTAAAGGTGCTGCAAAGGAGATTTTGAGGAAACCAAATATTGTGTCATAATAGTTAATTTCATATAGATTAGACACTCAATTAGTTTCTTACATAGTATTTGGCTTACAGAAATGTCTTGAAAGAGAGAAACAAGGGTGATTTTGATTTGCTTATATTTCCAATATAAATTAGTAATTTTTTGTACCAAGACACATTTCTCAGCGTTAATCCTTTCAGATGGGGTATTTCTGATGGAAAGTTGAATTAGGGCAAAAATAAGTTCTTTCAACTTTCTTTTCGGGACACCCTTGAATATGTGAAATCTCTCGTTGCACCTTTAATTGAATGAATCTGTGTTTTTTTACTTCTAACACAGACTAATAAAACAAAACTTTTTAAATACGTACAAATAATTGGCATACTGTTCATGAAAGACTTCTGAAATTGGGGGCCGATTTAAGGAAAATTTTTTTTGGACACTCTGTATAAAAGAATGATCAATTAAATTCAAATGAATTGTATAGCTGCAAAAAATGTTGATTCTTGCCACGTTGCAGAATTTCTTGCCATGAAATTTATAGTTGTTAAACCAATATTGAGGTGAAAAATTACACAGCCAGATTACAAACATATGTCTGTTTGGGCATAAAACCTAAATCACAGTCAGAACCCAGGTAGTCACTTTTCTTTTTAAAGTTCACTGGTAATACAGACGTCATTGGCATTGTGCCACCCTGAAAATGAAAAATGCTCTGCTCTGGCATGGGATGTGAGCATGTTGTCAGGACATGTATATGAAACCAGAGCTGGGTTTCCTTGACTTTATCCTCCGAACATGATCAACACATGTTGGCCTATATCGGTAGGGTCAATACCATGCCCCATGTGTTAGTATGAGTCTGTTGCAAGTCAAGGGGAGCTGTCTCGGTAGAAAGCAGCGCTTAGCCTGACATTATGGTTACAGCCATGGGGTTATTCATAAGTTGCCCACTGTTTGCCGGCCTGTTAAATTGCTCTCTCCGACTGATTGCTCATTGGCCCAGGAATGATTTTTATTAATCCCATCTTCAGTTGCACTGTAATGTGATTTGGGAGTTCCATTACCTGACCCCATCTGGACCACACTTTTTTGGCTGACACTTATGAATTGGAACTTCACGCAAAAAGAACAGAGGTTTATTCCCGGTAAGGTTTCGAATTCTAGTGTGTCAAGAAAAAAGGGTGTCAGAATGGGTCAGGTTACCGACACTCCCCTGATTTTGTCATATCTAGTTTCTCTTGATGGAATGCCTTGACCAAAAATCCCATTTGTAAAGTTTTTGTGGTATATTTCGATCCGGTTGTCAGAGCTAAAAACATGATTTTGTAACCCCATAGAGTACTATAAATTAATATACTGGTCAACCAAATATTTCAGTTTGCTCATAAAATCCAAACCCAAACACTTTAGCCCTAAGATTTCCATGTGGGCCTCAAAGACAGCTTTGGAATAAAGAAAATAAGACACCATAAGTGTTTTCCAAGAAAGACACAAGTTTATTTTCAAGCACGGGATGTACAATAACATTGAAAAGATTATTTTGCATTCCTCCCCCCCCCCCAAATTGAAATTACTCCAATCGTCCGCTCCGCTGTGAACATAAGAAAATGAAGCAGAGGTACTCTCCGGTGAATAGATCCTATAACACGCAACGCACAACTGAATGAAATCAGCTTAGTAGGTCTTTCATCTTCAATAAATTGAGAATTGGTAACATACTTCATCACATAAGTTACGTATCAAGAAATGGCCACTGCAAACAAACCGTTTTACTGTACAGGTCAGGATTGAAATCCTTCCCCTCGTGTATGGACAAGCGGCCTCACTCACTGGGAGAAAGCAACTTGCATCATATACGAGAAACCATCCCCAAGAAGTGTTGTCCAAAACACATATGGCGTTGTCAGTCTATTTTTTTCCTTTTGATGTCTACATAGTGTGAGAAATCCCCCCATACACCTAATAACTTGCAGCTACTGCATTACAATCAAATGCCGCAGTCTGTGCTGTCCAGTTGCTGTCGCAGTAATCACGGATATCTGCGGTCAGGGGCAGATTTGAAGGGAACCGCTGGACTGACCCAGGGTGCTTTGTGGGCCTCCCAACTGCCATAGGGTCCGCATCACTGCTTTTCTCTTTAAACTTAGCATTAACCATTAATTTGTTTTTTGTTACAATTATCTTATTTTTTGATTGCAAAATGTAACACTGTAGGTGAATTTGTTGTAACTGTTTATTGCGTAAAAGAATTCAGTCCCCCTCAACAAGTTCCCCCCTCGATCTATAAGGATTTTGAACCGCCTGAAAACAAAAAGTGACCACTGCTGCCGCCCCCCCGTCCCCCATTTGAGAATCCTGGATCTGCCCCTGGCAGTATAGGTTACCATGCAAGTATAATCTGACTTTGTTGGTACCACTACCATCACTGAAAATAATCCCTAGAAAGTTGAACTCTTATAGTTTACTTAAAAAGAGAGCGATAGGAGAAGAATATATAAAAGAGGAAACTCTTTTTAACTTTCTTATTTAAACATTTAAAAAAATATTACCTGTTCCTTTGAAAGGGTAAAAAGGGCTTTTCTTAAGAAATAAGTGAGTGAGTGAGTATTAAGTTTAACGACAACTCACCACAATTGTGTCATATCGGTCCTTACATTGTCATTTCACATTAAATATAAAAAACAAACCGCAATATTAAAACTAACTTCATTTCAATTCAAATTACAATTCACATTACAAAAAGGATACACATCATACAGGATTAACCAGAAGCATCCCATCCATTAGAACAAGATAAACCAACTATTGCAAATATCACCTTAGAAACATGCATCATAAAACAATTTCAAAGTGTAGATTACTGATAAATTTATAACTATAACACATCAAACTGATACAAAGTCATCACTCATCCATGTACCAAGCAAAAAACTTCAACAACTTCAAATACAGATAATCCACAATCACATTAGAACAGCAAACATGAATCCCCTTTACAGACCAATAGATGTCTCAATGTAACATTGTATAAATGGGTGCTCCAATCCACTTGGGCATTATGCCCAAACTGATAGATTTAAATTAGCATCATCATTATATACAGTAGAAACCCTAATACATGCTACTATTTACTCATTACAAAGAAAAATAAATCGGGGTCTTCCATCGTACAAAGAAGTGAAAATTGGTTTGTTTCCATGTTAATTGATGTTTAAGCTAGCATGTACTTAAACGAGTAATACAACAGCACATCTTACATAAATTACACAGTCAAAAAAGTCATTTACACTTTATAATATAATCCCTAAATTTAAATCAAACCCTCTGGTTCAAATCAGGCGAGTTGACCCTTTTAGTCGCCTTTTCCGACATGCAGGGGAACACCTCGTGCCAATTCTTAAACCCCGCACCCGCAGGGTCCCCATTTAGAGTCGTCCTTTTAAACACCATGCAGGGGAACACATCGGGCCAATTCTAACCCCCCCGAACCCGCAGGGGGGTTCTTAGAAATAAAAACATCTGATCATTGTCATGGCAAAGTGCGATCAATTATATTAATTTCCTCAGCACACTAAGTGCCCTCAACCTTCGTGCCGAGCTGTGATGAATAGGTGGGCAACAGTCATTGGATCGGAATCAAAAGTAATCTTCCTGTCAATTTGATGTTTCTATCATGTTTTGTGAAAGAACAAAGTGCATGTTAGCGCTCACTTGGGAACGTACATCATTGGAGAAGTTTGAGAGGGAAAATTTTTCCTGAGAAAAGCCGCCCATAAGATGCCCTGGTCTCTTGTGGGTGGTAATGAAAATAGCTTTGCAGTGAGTTGGCACATGGTGAATGATATGGAGATTTTTTTTCCTGGCTTCACTTACTCATAAGGTACATAGGGACATGGCAATCTGAAATCTGATCTACTTGGCCACTGGTGAGTTGTTACACTGGTGATATAGGCAAAATAGTGGACTTTAGAACAATAAAACACATCTGTGTTAAAATCACTGTTCTTTGGCTACGAGATGTACCAGAGGAGTAGTCCCATTCCTGAAAATCCAAATTTGAATCAACGGCAAGGCAACTTTAGCATAGCATCCGTGAAGCTCTAGGGGATGTATTTTCTTTTGAGATGTTAGGTACAATGCCCCTTTCTTTAAAAAAAAACAAGAGCACCAATGGTGTACAGCACCAGTAGGCCATTTAAATTCAGCCCACAGTACCTTTGATCCAAATCTGAACACCCGATATGGACCTTGGGTCGGTTTCTTTTAAGTCCTAGTGATTAGCAATAATTTGTGGCACAAGGAATTAATAGATTTTGTCATTGATTGCCCTTTTATTATTTGGCCCCACATAACCTTTGACCCCATCTTTGAAAACCTCATTATGGGCATTGGAATCCGCATGTTCTTATGATCAAAGCCTGGTGTTCATAGCAATTGACTTGTTGCACGAGGCGGCATTTATTGATTTTCAACAGAATGCCCACTTTAATTTTGCCCACATGACCTTTTGACCCCAAGCTAATATCCCATAAGACCTTGGGTTACCGGTCTCTTCCTGAACAAGTCCAGCGACTGTAGCAATTGGCTTGTGTGACACAGACGGATTATAGATTTTGAAAAGAATGGCCCTTTAATTGGTCCCTGTGACCCAAATCTGGGAACACCTCATAGGTCGCAATCGGTCAGCCTTGGAACTCCTGCCATTTTTGTGGTTTTGGATTTGTCCCAGGATCTGCACCCCTGTTTTGTGGGATCCCCTGGCTATGCGCATGGAAAGCATGAAAATTTAACAACACCTTTTTAAGTTACAAGCATCTTTACAAGAGGCAGTTCTCTTGCGAACCCCAGTCTCGCCTGTTTCCGCCGCTAACTGTAAGACAAAAAGCGCACACCAGAGTGCAACTGTGCGAGTACAGCTGTCCCCGAAAAGTTGTGCAAGCAGATAAACTCAATTTCTCAATCAACTAGGTTTACGTTCCCACTATTTGCTTTGATAACACACCTAGGGTCACAAACATTTGCCATTGGGTTGGAGATATTAATCTTGAAAGTTGAAATTCCCCACCCCCACAAGGCCAGAAGTCAGAGATGTTTAGGAGTAGACACCCCTGGTTTTGCATTTATAAAGTAAGTTTTTACTTCTTCCTGCTCTTTCATTTGACACCAACCACCCAAGGGGTAACAACATTTTTCCCTTGTCGAGATATTAATCATGAGAATTCCTCACAAGAGCATAAATAAGATGTTAAGGATTAGCAGCAATAGCACACAGCACCCCCGGGTTTGCATTTTGATAGTATTCTCTACCCTCTCACCTTTTTTCATTGACACCACCCTAGTGGTCACAACATTTTCCGTTGTGGAGATATTAATCTTGACAGTCCCCCACATGAAGCACAAGTAAGAGACGTTGGAGTAGCACCCCCGGTTTGCCATTTATAGTTATTCATTCTATACTTCTCACTATTTAATTTGATACCACCATAGAGGTCACAACATCTTCGGTTTGGAGATATGAATCTTGAATGTTCCCCAACATAATCATAACCAAGAGGAGTTTAGGAGTAGCACCCCCGGGTTTGCAATTATAGTGAGTCGTATTTCCGGCTATTTCATTTGACAACCACCCCAGGGGCACAACATTTTCCCTTGTGGGAGATATAATTCATGAAAAGTTCATGCAAAATATCCCATTAAAAATTCACAAATTTAGTAAAAATGAAAATTTATTCATTTGCAACCACTATTTTTGAAAAAATCATTGGACCACATTTTAAATTGGAGTGTCATACGGGGTCCAGAAAGCGTTGAAATGCCCAATTTGGCATATGTTCCATTTTCAAGAATGTAAACAGGCTGGCAAACCCAAAAAACGACTGACCCAAGTGCAACAACCATACACTAGAAAAAACCATTTCAATGAAATACAGGGGCACTGATCTAGCTATATTGATGTTAACACCTTTGATGTGGTGTACTCCCCCCCCCGTTTGATAAGTCTTCTTGTTTTGTACACCTGTTTGTACACCACCAACCTCACAAACAGCCATATACTGCCAAATAAACAAATGCTGACTAATTATTAGTAAGGTACAAACACAATCCTGAATCAATTCTTTTTGAAGGTGTACTATTTCACACTGAACATTGACAACCTGAGCAAATTAGGTTGAAATGGACCAAGCATTTAGCATTAGTTGCAATTTTAAAATAATCAAAGAATGCCCCTTTAAGTGGCCCACATGCATTTGACCACAAATATGATTCATACAAAAGATGTACCGCATAGTAGTCTCATGTAGCGAAGGAATTTTGCATATCCAATGTACCATTTAAGCGATACAGCAATTACGCATATTTAATTAGATCAATTGCATCAAACAATGCCCCTTTAATTGACCCACGTGCATTTTGACCACAAATATGATTCACACAAAAGATGTACCGCATAGTAGTCTCATGTAGCGAAGGAATTTTGCATATCCAATGTACCATTTCAGCGATACAGCAATTATGCATATTTAATTAGATCAATTGTATCAAAAAATGCCCCTTTAATCGGCCCACATGCACTTTGACCCAATTATGATTCACACAAAAGATGCATGGCATAGTATTCATTCATGTTGCAAAGGAATTTTGCCCATCCGATGGACCGTTTCAGAGAGACAGTAATTATGCATATGTAATTAGCTCATTTGCATACCTAAGCCACACATATCTCGCACTTTCAAATTGCAAGAAAGATGCGCATCATGATAGGCTTTCATGCAGTGAAGGAATTTTCCGTATCCGATGTACCGTTTCAAAATTATAGCAATTACGCTGATTTTTGCATATTAATTAGCTCATTTGCATACTTAATTTGCCCCAAATACGCCCGAAATCTAATCAGTTCGAGAACTCTCCAGCCCGCTCCCTTCCACCAAGTTACATCATTATACGCCTTACGGAACTCCAGAAAACTTGTACACAAGCCTTGCGGGAAAATATTCGTAAATTATGCAAATTAGATACTTAATAAGCATATTTACGCCCAAAATCTAATCAGGTCGAGAACTCATGGACCCGCTTCTTTCCACCAAGTTACATCATCGTAGCCCTTACGGAACTCCAGATAAATCGTACACAAGCACTTGAACACTGACGGCGGGCGGGCAGACAGACAGTATGACAGACAGACAGACAGAAAAGTGATTACTAAGTCTCTGCCGAACAAAGTTCAGGCGAGACAAAAAGTGAATGTAAGTTACAGAATTTCAGCGGGTAAGAAAAAATTGTCAGCACTAAATCTTATAACTTGGCAAACAAGTATAGTAATGTGAGAATTAGGGAATTACTTTTTTTGCCCGATTGGATCACAGATTTATATTATCTCAAATGATGCAAAATGTAACCTTCCTTCCATATTGGGTATCTCAAAGGGCATGATACTTACTGATGTTGTTGATGTTGTTAATGACTCACTTTCTTAGAAAAGTGGCTATATTAACTTAAGACATTTAGACCTACAAAGTACAAACACTTTAATGCGATGCTATTATGGTATATGATGGTGTGGCAATACCCATTATTAGGCTATCAATACACCTGAGGCCATGCCAACTATCGTAATTGAATGTATCACTGACTCTAATTACATTCATCATTGTCTATTCATGCAACTCTATGAACACAAAACGCTTTCACATGATGTGTGTTCTGTGATTGATACCTGAACAAAATTAGAAAATGTTAATCACTATGAGGTAAGGAATGCTAATCTACCAAGGGCTGTGTTCAGTAGCCTTGGATGGGAATGTTACAAGAGCTGACCATGCACGTTCTGGGCATCATAAAATACTAACATAAAGGGGGTGTATTTGTTCAATGTAATGGTGTATAAAGCTTTGAAAAACTGCGTATGGGAATGAGATTTTATTAGCTCATAATGAATTCTTGAAGCAACATCTCCTTGCACTCTGTAGTGTGAATTTGCAATTAAATTTCATTATATTTAATCTCATTCTGTGCGAAAATTTTCACCAATTTGGTTATTATTTTGGAAAACAAATGGGTTTTTTTTACTTAGGTGCTATTTTGGCCATTTCAAGTTTGAGAATTGAAACTCACAGAAAAAGGCATAATTACATCACAAACTTATACTCTGCATCATGTGTTTTATTCCATTAGTGGAATAAAACACATGATACAAAAATACATGCAAAGGGTATAGTAAGTATGCTTGGAAAATTTGGTCACTGTGACGAATTAATGCAAATGGTTTAATAATTAATGCAAATTTAGTGATCTAAATCAGGTGTGAAACTGGCTTGGTGAAATTCTCATGCGAAGTTTTAAAAAAACTATAATGGAGTATTACATTTCTAGTGGGAGAGATGTAAATAAACAGGCGAACGCGTATTTCGAGATGCTTAAAAATGTCCCCGCCGATGTCGCGATCACAACATAGAAACATGCTGCAAAATACAATAACCCACCCCCTCCCCAACACTCCGCAACCACCCCACCCAACACCCTACAAAACCCCAACCCCATACCCAACACCCTGCAACACCCAACCCCAACAAACCAAAAACCAAACCCAACACCCCCACCCACTCCCTAACACCCCACAATCCCCAACACCCACCCCTCCACCAACACTCTGCAATACCACCCCACCCCCTCCTTACACCCCCCTCTCAACACGCCCGCAACACCCAACCCCAATACCCCATAACATGCCTCCCCCTTCCCCAAACTCCCGGCAAAAATGACCACTCCGATCACACCAACCCGCACCACCCTACCCCTCCCCAACACCTTCACCCCCTCCCCAAACACTCCACCCCTCCCCAACAATCTCACCCTAACACCCCATGCAACACCCCAACCCCGTCCCCAACACAATGCCAACACAACACCCCCTCGCCCCAAAACCCTGCCACACCCCCCCCCTCCCAATACCCCGCATACCAACCCCCTCCCCAACACCCCTATGGACATGAGAGTCTCATGTTATCGGAAGAATTTGCCTATCAGACATACCGTTTCAGAGATACAACAATTCGCATATAATTAGCTCATTTGCATACCTACGCCGATGCCGCATATTTCCACATTACTTTCAATATTGCAAAGAAAGATGTGGCCCATGATATGCTTTTCGGGAGTTTTGAGTATCCAATGTACAATGTCAAAAATAGACAAAGTATTATGTGATTTTTGCATATAATTAGCTCATTGCATTACGCAATTTGCCCAAAATACGCCCAAATCAATCAGGTCGAGAACTCTTAGCCCGCTTCCTTCCACCAAGGTACATCATTATTAGCCTTTACGGAACTCCAGAAAGAAAACTTGCTTACACAGCCTTACAGGAAAATTTATAAATTATGCAAATGATGATACGTAATTAGCATATTTTATCGCCCAAAATTCTAATCAGGTCGAGAAACTCATCAACCCGCTCTTTCCCCACGTAACATCATGTGCCCTTACGGGCAAACAGCTGCATCTTCAGTAGACAGCAATGGACATTTGGCATCTTAGTAGACAGCAACATCTGCATCTTCAGTAGACAGTCAAGACACATGCATCTTTGGTACACAGCAAATTTTTTTGCCTGCATATTCAGAAGACAAAGAAATTTGCATTTTCAGTAGACCGTACATCTGCATCTTCAGTAAGACAGCAAATGCATTTGCATATTCAGTAGACCGCCAAATGCATGTTGCATTTCAGAGACAGCAAACATCTGCATCTTCAGTGGACAGCAAAGACCATTGCATCTTCATAGACAGTACACCCATTTTCAACACTGCAAAGATATTTGCATCTTCAGTAGACAGCAAATGTATTTGCATCTTCAGTAGACAGGAAACACATTTGCATCTTTAGTAAACAGCAAACATGTTTCTATCTTCAGTAGACAGCAATCGTATTGTTTGCATCTTCAGTAGACAGCAAACATTTTCAACACAGCAAAGATATTTGTATCTTTAGTAGACAGCAAATGCATTTGCATCTTCAGTAGACAGCAATGACATTTGCATTTTCAGTAGACAGTAATCACATCTGCATCTTCAGTTGACAGCAAATATTTGCATCTTCAGTAGACAGCAAACATTGCCGATCCAATGGCTGATATTTTTTTGTTTTAGTATCGGCCGATTAACCAATCCGATCAGATGATTTGCCTCATATATTTAAGATCGACAAACTCAAGTGAGTACTAGTGGCAGTTGCACTGGTGGTTCAAATTTTTAAGTTTGGGAATTGGCAACATTTTTTATAATTAATAAATCTGTGTGGTCCAAATTTGCTACAAGTTCCGATAAGAAATTACAAAGGATAAGGTTATTTTTGAGAAACTCTTATCTCCTGTTTCTACTTAAAACTGGTAAGAAATCCCCATTATACTTTGTAACTGTCTTTCATTCAATACATCAGGTGAGAATCGCCAGGATCTGACATATTTTTGCAATCCGATTTTTTTTTTTATTTTGCAAAATCGGCACCAGATCCAATGCATCTTCATTAGACAGTAAACATGTTTCTATCTTCAGTAGATAGCAATCCTATTTTCATCTTTAGTAGTAGACAGCAATGACATTTGTATCTTCAATATAGAGCAAACACATTTGCATCTTCATATAGAGCAAACACATTTGCATCTTCATATAGAGCAAACACATTTGCATCTTCAGCAGAGAGCAAGCACATATGGATCTTTAGAAGACAGCAAACATTTGCATTTTCAGTAGACAGCAAATGCAATTACATCTTTAGTAGCCAGCAAACATGTTTCTATCTTCCATAGACAGCAATCACATTTGTATCTTCAGTAGACAACAATCAAATTTGAATTTTCAGTAGAGAATAATGGCATTTGCATCCAGTAGATACTTGCATCTTTAGTACACTCTTCAACATACAGCAAAGATATTTGCAACTTCAGTAGACAGAAAAGACATTTGCATCTTCAGTAGACAGGAAATGCAGTTGCATCATCAGTAGACAGCAAATATTTGCATCTTCAGTAGTCAGCAAACACATTTATATCTTTAACATACAGCAAAGATATTTGAATCTTCAGTAGACGGCAATGGCATTTGCATCTTAAGTAGACAGGAAATACATATGCATCTTCAAGTAGACAGCAAAAAACATGTGTCCTTGGCCAGGTTTGGTAGAAGAACGATATCATCTATAGGTGTTAGTTCCAAAAGGCTCAGTCACACAGCCGATTTTTTGCTAGAAAACCACTTCCAGACTGCTCCAGACTGGTGCCGATTGGCCAATTTTCAAAAATCGTGAGCAGTTTTTCTTTTTCATGTGTAGTTCTGGCAAGGTCTGGGCCTGTTCTGTGCAGTCGTCTGTAGTCTTACCCATTATTTGCTAGAAAACCACTTCCAGACTGCTCAAGACTGGTGCCGATTGGCCATTTTTTCGAAAATCGTGAGTAATTTTCCTTTTTCAGGTGTAGTTTTGGCCAAGTCTGGGACTGTCCTATACAGTCTTCTGCAGTCTTGTGTTGTTGGGAGCATGTGGCAAATTTGAAAAAACCCGCCACAATTTTTTCTTGCAGCTTAAAAAAATTGTGGCGGGTTTTGGAATCGGGAAGGTCGGCTTGAACACATGAGCGGTTTGGAAGCGGTAGCCGATGAGTTGGTGCGCATCATGAGTGGTTGTGTGCTGTTGGAAAGTGGTCGGCAATGAGTCTGCTCCAAGCGGGAGAGAAATGCAAGCCAACTGGATACGTTGAATCGGCGACTAAACCAGGCGACTACAGAAGATGAGTCGCTGACATGCAGTCTTGACAGCAACTTGTGCTGTCGTGGTAAGGTCTGCGACTGATTGAGAACTGAACAAGTGACATGCGTGATCGCCTACTGCTCGGCGATTGAGCATCTCTTGTCTTGTAAATTGAACAAGACTGCAGCCGATTTGGAAAGCAATGTGGTCTTGTGTAGTTGGGAAGAGGTTGGGTCGCGTCGCGGTTTGTCTTCATGTGACGGGACCTTTCTTGGCGTCAACAACTCGGCGACCAATCGACAAGCAGTCTTGACAGCGACATGTAACAACTTGTGCCGTCATTTCAAGGTCGGCGACTAATCAGGGGACTGCTGAACAGTGGCGTGCCAATTAAACATTGCTGGGAATCTTGTTGGATTCCATGATGCGGTGGTTAGCCTTACTGTCGGGCGTTCAGATCCCTTGTCTCGTTGACGGCGGGGAAACTCGCAGACTAATCATCCCTGGTCGGGATAAAAATTGTAAATTTTGCAAGTTTGAACAAGACTGTAGCCAATTTTGAAAAAAATGCAGTCTTGTGTAGTCGGGAAGTGGTTGGGTCGGGAGCTGTCTTCTGTGTGACTATACCTAAAAGGTATCCATCGCTTTCCTAGCAGATAGCATCAGCATCCTAGCAGATTTGCATCTTCAATAGACAGCAAATGCATTTGCATCTTTAGTAGAAAGCAAAGGCATTCCATTCAATATACAGCAAAGATATTTCCATCTTCAGTAAACAGCAAACACATTTGCATCCTCAGTACTATAGACAGCAAACATATCTGCATCTTCAGTAGACAGCAAACATATCTGCATCTTCAATGACACCAAATCCATTGCATCTTCAGTCAACAGCAAAGACATTTGCATTATAGTAGGCAACAAAAATTATTATATCATCAGTAGACAGCAAACACATTTGCATCTTCAGTAGACACCAAATGCATATGCATCTTCAGTAGACAGCAAATGCATTTGCATCTTCAGTAAACAGCAAACACATTTGCATCTTCAGTAGACACCAAATGCATATGCATCTTCAGTAGACAGCAAATGCATTTGCATCTTCTCTGACAGCAAATGCATTGCATCTTCAGTCGACAGCACACACACATTTATATCTTCAACATACCACAAAGATATTTGCATCTTCAGTAGACAGGAAATGCATCTGCATCTTCAGTAGACAGCAAATGCATTTGCATCTTCTCTGACAGCATATGCATTGCATCTTCAGTCGACAGTTCAATTCAATTCAATTCAATTTTATTCAGCATAACATATCGAACGTGACAGAAATGTAAAATACAGTATAATATATAATAATACATAACGTATCAATTGTAGACTGTATTAAGATAAACTGGTGAGGTATATGATATGATATGCTAGGACCAGTAATGGACAACCCGCCAGTAATGGACAACAGCACACACACACATTTATATCTTCAACATACCACAAAGATATTTGCATCTTCAGTAGACAGCAAATGCATTTGCATTTATTGTAGGCACCAAACATGTTTCTATCTTCAGTAGACAGCAAACATATCTGCATCTTCAGTAGACAGCAAATGCATTTGCATCTTTAATATAGACCAAATAATTGCATCCCTCAGGGCTCTAGTAACTCTATGTCCTTCATTCAATAGTAACTCTCATTTTTTTTTATTCTCATCATAATGCATTAGTTTACGTTTTTACTAGTTATCCCTCCATCTCATTCTTCTCATTCTCATTTATACAATAAGCACACTCCATTCCTCTATTCTTTTTCATTCTCATTCATTCTGATTTTGTTTTCATGTTCATTCTCTTATTCTCTTTCTTATTCTCTCATTTTCATTTTCTCATATTTTAATTCTTTCTTATTCAATATCTCATACCATTCATTCTTTCATTCTCTAATTTTCTTTCATTCTCTCATTATCATTCATTCTCCCATTCTCAATCAATATCTAAATCTCATTCATTCTGTCATCCTCATTCATTCTCTCACTCTCAAAAATGTTTTTAAAAGTTAAGATAATTACACTATATCCGACAAATAATTAGGCAAAACTTTGTTCTTCCCCAGCATTGAATAAATTCATTTTCATATCTGAAATAAAGGTCTTGAACCTGGCATCTGTCAGTCCGACGGGGAAAGCTTAAGTAGGTAAAAGACGTCATTCTGTCACTCTTCTCCACCACACATGAATGTCTTCCCAATGGTCCTTGAAAAAACCTTCACTGTTCCCAGAACAGATTTACAAAAAAATGCAGGTAATATTTATTGCCCTGGGGGATGGGAAATAAAGTGTGCTTTCATCAGTAAAAAATGATTTTGTTTGATAACATTAAAATATTATCGTCATAACGCAAATGTTGACAGCTCAGTCTCAGATTATGTCACATTTGCAAGAACAGCTTTGTTCCAGACCAGTGCTCTTTTAGAAACAAAATGCAGTTGGGGTATGTATGTGTAAGATTCTATAACATAATGTACCTTCCTTTCTTATTCATGGCCAATCATTCTTTTCCTGATGTGAAATAGAGAAATAAATTAAAAAGTAAGCAGCTCACATTGGGTCACATGGAAAAATATCATTTTAAACATCTTGTCGTGAAAGCTTCGGCAACAAATTATCCCTTCTCCTATGTCCCATTGATTACTTTTGCCATTGTCCGAGTATTGCCCACAGGATTTACTATCTTTAATTAAATGCTATGCATGCTGTAGTTTTGGCATTTTTAAAAACAATTTCTTTCCATTCTAATATTTTTCTTACAAGTCCACCACAGCCTTGAACTCAAAATGCCCCCTTCTCTCCATCAGTCAAAAACCACCGCATGATAAAACTATTGATACTCAACTCACATCTCAAGAACCATCAAGTCTTGTACTTAATGGAGTGTGAACAAGTTATAAAAAACGCCACAATTGCACTCCGTTCCTCCTCTTATCTTATATAAAAGGTGATCACCTCAATTACCTGCCGTTCTGATAGCCTTTTCCGAGAATCCGCATCAATGTTCAATTTCTGTGAAAATATTTAGTACATCATAGATAGTCAGCGTGTGAAATCGGCTTTACAAGGTTGTTAGCACAAGGTTACACACTTTTGATTGTTTTCATTTCTTTCATGCAGAAAACTTCTAAGTCGTGAAATATAAATGTATTTCAAGATACGTTGTAACTTAACTCTATTCGCTACTCTAAATAAAAGAACCTACTTGAAACCCCTAAACCTTAACAACGGCCTAAACCGCCTATTATACAACCGTCTGATTGGCCATTACAGGACACAACAATAGCCCTCTGATACCCATCAAAACAATGGTATTATATATCTCTGTGTACACCAACAACAATTCTTACAGTACCTCTGATTTGCTCATTACATGATGTCACCTTCCAAATACCAATCAAAAGAGTGCTTAGATCCTGATAGACAATGTCAGGTAGTGCCCAGGGAATTGAGACAATACTCTTACGGTTACAGGGTATGAAAGAGTGTCCCAGAAAAATTTTCCAGAAAAAGGTCTCATTGAATTCTATCAAAGTAGTTTGATAATGATTGGAGTCACTATAGGGCAAACTTTTACTTAAAGGGCCACGATGAGATTTTCTGAGAATACAAACATCTTTTTTGCATTGATGATGTTGTAGAACACCAACGAGAACATTTCAAAGGGGATTGGGGCAAACACTTAGAAAATTCAAAGAGAGGTTTTGAACCAGTCCTGAATGTCCCAATTGTGAAATTAAAGTTACTAAAACATTTTTTATTGCATCAAGATGGCATTATTTGGCTATTTCACTTCACACTGCAAAATGCAAACATGTGATGCACCTGGACGTGTCCAAACATGTCAAATTGTGTTCTAAATGTTCAAATATACCTTGCCGAACATGTTCAAATTGTAACCCTGCAGAACGTGTTCAATGGTAAACGAGCTTTTGAAAACCAGACATGTTTTAAGTGTTCTGTGTGTTTCTGCAGATGTTCTGCACATGTCTAAGTCCTGGTTTACAATTGAAGAACCAACGCTCTGCACATTTAGGCATTGCAGGTGATTTTAATTTAGTAAGAGTCTAATAGGCTAAACCCTGGTAAAAAATGGGGGTGCATTTTTCTTGAAATGTCCTCTTAACAATTTTATCACACACACACACACAAGCGCCTGCATGTCATGCACACAGATGAGCTGATTCACAATTCCATCTGAACTTGTTGTGTGGACAAAATCCCACAAACCATTTTTTTGTTCTATTGAAAAATACTAAAATTCTGTCTTTCTCATTTTAAGCGAAATGCATTCATAATATTCAAAATTAAGATCTTTTTTTCTGAACATACCACTCTCCTCTACCGATTCCCCTAGAGACCCTAATTGCACGTAAACTTTTTCTTCTTAGACCCTTATATAACTAGAAAGTGTCTGTTATAATACACTTATTATAACATGCATTCATGCGCTTTAGTACTTCAAGCATTTCTTTTATTCAGCTACAACTCTCCTTAACAATAAATCCCTACGGGATTCGTAATTGACCGTCATCATATTGATGCGACTTCCTAACGATGTTGATGTCAGCACTAAGTATTTTGTTCCTACATGTTTGACAATTGCACATGGAAAGTCTGGTGTCTTTTGTTCCTAATCAAACTACGTTTTGATGGGTATCAATCCATCATGAAATCACGAGGCAAATTAATGTTATTTGCACTAGAAGACAATCCAATCGGTTATGGTTATGGGCAGGGGGGGGGGGGGGGGGGGTCGGAAATTGACCTGCTTTCTTTAACTCTTTCATCTAACTCTTTTACAGTACTTTGTGCTAAAAGGTGTACTATCAGACTGTAGCTTCAACCCTACCACTCACCCTATCACTGTGAGCTTATTGTATACAAAAACTTATAGATTTGACTACACTGGTAAAATTTTTGCTAAATTCTGTGCCCCAACTTGTCCAATCCTTTAGAATTTTTTCACATTGCAATGGTACCTGGCTAGTAAACAACGCTGGAATGATAACGCTCGACATTGTCTATGTTCCACAAAGAAGGAATTTTGCTAACAGCACCATAAAGATAACC
>JAMKCH010001673.1:0-101136 GCA_023653785.1 Ophioderma brevispina
TACTTGAGATGCATCTATTTTGCGAAGATGGACACCCACACTTATCCAGAGATATTGCGTGGGACGCAATGCAACACACAACACGCACACACACCGGCGCAGGGCATAATTTCTATAGTCCCCCTTGGCCAACTAAAGTTGGCATGGACCAAAAATAGCAGCTATATGCCGGCATCGCTAGAGTAATTTTTTTCTACTCTAGACTCTAGTCTATAAGATCAATCTAGAAAATAGCATCTATCGCCAGGCAAAATTGTCCCTTGTCAAAAGATCAATCTAGAAATAATTATCTAGCCGTTAACTATATATACTTTTTTGCTATACGCCGCTATTTTGTCTAGAACATCATCTAGAAAATCGCATTTTGTCTAGTCTAGAAGACGAATTTAGAAATAGCAGCTATAAGCGTCAGCGCTGATCGAATTGTTTTAAATATCAATCTAGAATGACATATAGGGCAGCTTTTTGGGCGTGTAGTCGACGCGCTGGCTCTATTCGAAATCTGTGGGTTTTGACTTTTCAAATGCTGTGTGCAGGAAACAATGTTCGTGCCGTTTATATCCTCTAAACTCAAAATGTGTGATCTATATAGCATAGGAGTAAATTTCGGGGTGGGGTGGGAGTGGGGTATATATCCTCCCCAATATTTTGATGAGGGGGAATGGGCCACCCCCATGCTGATGCCCATTCGTATTTTAATTGACGCATAATACCGGGTGTCCCAAAATAAATCAATCCTCCTCGCAGTCAGTGCTGATAATTTTCAAATTACTAGAATATTCAAATTTATAACAGATCTGAATGACGAACTTGTTTTTTACGTGCCTGTTTCAATTTTTTGTCTGATACGGTTCACTAGTTTTGAAACAAAGGCTATTTTGTAACCCGCTGTCAAATTATCCATTCCAAGTTTGCCTGATCGTGAAACTGTCACCTAGATAAGTTGGAATTAATGTCTTTCACTACAAAATCTCCTGGTACTAATTCCTGTCTTTTTAATAAATTACTAAATATTTGTCGTCATTGTTTTTATCCACGGTCTTTTATTGCCTGACCGTATTTCGCGCTGCTCATATTTAGAATAGTAACGTTAGCGACATGGCCTAAATTTAATCTCCGTGGGTCTGACAATCTTGTTTTTTGTCTTTCTTTCCTGGTCTCTTCTTTATCTTTTTTGGTTCATTACCCAGTATAACCTTGTGAACTAAATCTTATTAAAAACCATTTCAAGACAACATGGTCTTTGACAAATATGGGAAATGGTCTCTGTTTCACAATGAACTAAGTTCTGACATTGTGTTTGGATGGATCTGAAGTTTGGTTCAGTGTTTATTCTTGGTGTTGGGTTTGTTTGTTTCTATCCAAATGGTCCAAGGTATTCATACTTCTATCCATCACTGGAATCTGTTGCCTAACACAATATTAATCAATTAAGATTGAGGTTGTTTAAGATAGTGTCGAAAAGCCCCTTGTCAATTAATGCTAAATATGCGAACAGACCTTTTGTATATGGAAACCAGGGTTTTTACAGGTAGTTTGCTGTCATTGTGCTATATTAACTTTTTAGAGTTTGATTGCTTTTCTTTTTGGTATGTTTGTGGGGCATCTTTTTAATTTGCAGGGTGGAATGGTACAGTGGTGGTAGTGGTGGGTTGGTGGGTGAGGAGTGGTGAGTGAGTGAGTGATGAGCGAGCGGGCGGGCGAGCGGGCGGCGAGCGGGCGCGCGCGGGCGGCGTGCGAGTGATGATGCTTGTTGAGTGAGTGAGTGAGTGAGTGAGTGTAAGTGAGTGAGTGAGTGATTTGTGAGAGTGAGCTGGGTGAAAGTGAAGCACTTGTTTAGTGCTGATGTGGCAATGATTTTTACAATCAAGTGGTGCATAGTTTTTTGATGTTATAATTTTATAATTACAATTTTATACATGTAAAATATATATTTTTTGTCTTCTCTCGTGCATAAGGACCCCAATGGAATTTAAGCTTTTGTTTATACAAAGGCTTTGTGTAGCCTTGTACTCAAGCTTAACATTCTCATATGATTAGAGGAAATAACTGCACGACGTAAAAGACTGTGGGGGAAACAAAAGTATAAATATTTTAGAATTCATTTAAAAAAAAGATCGGGTACCAGGAGATTTTTGTAGTTAAAGACATTTCATTCAGCTTTTCAGTGAACCTGCTTCCGATCTAACACAACACAAACTTGGATGGGATAATTTGACAGCGGGTTACATAAAAGTCTTTGTTTTGCAAAACGAGTGAACCGTATCAGACAAAAGTGTACAGGGTGTACGAAACAAGTTAGTCATTCAGAATATGTTCTACAATTTGAATAATTCTCAGTAATTATGAAATTATAGGCACCGCACTGCGAGTGGATTGCATTTCTTTTGGGACACTCTGTAGTTTAAAAATGGTAAATTTCCGCGCTTCATCATGTGGCATCAACCCCATCCCTCCATTGTCAAAAGGAAATTACCCCGCCCACTGATATTGAGGGTTTTGATAGATTTATCTACAGTGACAGGAGGGATATTTTAGATATGAATTTCTCTCAAATTTCACTGATCGGTTGTAGACCACACCTGAGAACGTTGTGGAGGTTTATTGGACAAGCACGAAAGAAACCGCAAACCTTGTTTTGAACTTGCGGCTATCGCAATCGTTCCCATAGAAAACCATGCTTTGACTTTCCTGTCGTGCAGACATAAACTACTACATCATCATCCTTAATTAACTAAGACGTTGTGTTCGGCTATTCCACTTCAGGTGTGATCTAATACATTGGTAAGCATTCCAATATGTAAAAACTAGATTCAAGAAAAATTATTCACTTACAAGTTCAGGACAGGGTATTACTACAACAACCTTTCATTTCATTTTCAACTTTATTTCAACCACGGGATGCCCAAATCAACAAAAAGTTGTTCTTCTTGGGTCCGTGGGTACATCATCAACATATGTACAAATACAATGTATCTTAAGCGAAAAGTAAAGAAATACATACAAACTGAAGCAAATCTAATGACAAAACTGAACAAAGACCAAAAAAACAAATTAAAACAGCAATTTTCAACAAGAGATCTTGATTTTCTTCTTGAATACATTCAAAGTGATAGACTGGTGAATATTCTCATCAAGGTTGTTTTCCAATATATTGCACCTCGATAGGAAAGACTACGTTTTTTGTAGTCCGTTTTTAGTTAGAGAATGACACATATATTTACTAGGCCGAAAATTATAGCTGTTATTAGAGTAGGAGAAAAGAACGAGTTAAGAGAGGGAGTGTGCTATACCCCTAAGATTTGTATGTTAAAATGGAGCAGTTGTATTGCTGGCCTTGAGAGTGGTTTCCTCCAGTCGAGTGGTCTAAGAACCACTTCTGTGGTGTCCCATTTAGCACCCAACAAATTTTCGAGAGCTTCTGTTTTTGGAATAATTCTGTAGGGGCGGTTGGCCAACAGTAATTACACAATTGCCCCCAAACAACAATACAGTATTTTTCAAGATGTGGGAAAATAATTGCATTATAAAACATTTGTTAAACCCATAAAAATGAATAAGAGAATTAAAACAACTTTTTTTAACATAAACATACCTTTCACTTTTTTACGAACATGGTCGATTTTATATGACCAAGTTAAAGTACATCAAGAATAACACCAATTGCAAGTGTGTTGCATACGAATGCACTCGCTGAATATTGACACCATTTAATGCTCACACTTAGTGTTATTGTCTTTGGTAGAAAATAGCTTTTGTTGCCTAGCACCTATTAACATAAACTCGGTTTTTTTGACATTTAGACTGAGTTTGTTACTCGAAGCCATTTGTTAATAACATCGAGATCATCATTAATATAGTTCACAATATTATTAGTTGAGTTGAAGGCATAAATAAATAATGGTGGTCATCACAATACATACTTACTTTACAATGATAGAGACATAATTTGGTAGATCATTATATCTACCAAGAAAGGCAAGGGGCCATCAATAGAGCCTGTGGCATTCCGCAAACAATATCATCACATCAGAAAGTGTGCCAGTTTGTGTACGACCTGTAAGGTAACTATTAAAACCATGCAATACAATATTTACTAACACCATACATGTTTAGTTTAATTTAGGAAAATACTATGATTTACGGTGTTTCACAATGCCGTCTTAAGATCAACATGCATAATCCAACCATATTACCCTTATCAATTTCATCATACCAGTCTTCAGTTATTTAACTAGCGCTGAAGTAGTAAGTGGAAGGACGGAAACCGATGATTGATATAATTAGACCATTCTCTTTAAATGTTTATAAGCGGAGCAAAAACTGCCCTTTCAATATTTTAGAAATACAACAAGAATAGAATTGTCCTATAATTGATAGGATCACTAGGGTCCCCAGCGTTAAGACCGGATTATTTTAAGGCTTTTTCCAGCATGCTGGAACTTAGATGTAGTAAAGAATGATTTAATCAATTGAGTTATAATTGGAGTGATAATAGGTGCAGCCAATTAAGTAGCTTGGCTGTTATATTATCTAGTCCTGTATGCTTTCTTTTCAGTTCAGACATTTTAAGAAGTTGTTTGAAAACATACTCATAAGTTACGAACAAAATCAATTTGGTAGGCCCCCAGCATAACTAAGAATTACTAGCATCATATTACAGAAGTCCTGTATCACAACTGATTTTATCACTAGCTTAGCCGCAATTTTAAGCAAAATAATTATTTAGTTCATTAGCAATATCTTTAGATTCAGTAAGTGGACCAGTGAAGTGTATTTAACAGTTATTTTACATTTTTTTAACTTTTAGATGCAATGCCATGCCTTAAGTGCTCCCAAGTTTTCTTATATTATTTTTATTTTCCATCAAAACCTTGCTTGCGAAATTCTTTCTTTTAAGTTCGAATTAATTTATTTGTATTGTTCATTTCTATGTACGTATTATCCCAGCAGTTAGATTATTCGGATTATAAAGTGGCATTGGTTTAATTATCTCTGTAGCGCATCATATCTCTAAACATAATCTGTGAGCCTGGTGAGATTTTGGTACGGATATCACTATTGGAAAGAGGGGGGGCATGCTGTCTATAACCTCCAAAGAGCATTCAAACACTCAGCCGCCAATACAACAGTGCAAAAAATGGATTTTGATGAAAATCTTGAAGAAAGCGCCGCGAAGTGGCGTTAAGAAGGGCATATATGGAGTTGAATCAGAGCCATATCTGTATATGAATTAAAGGTGGAACACAAGAATTATATACATCAATCAAGTTCAGATTGACCCAAAGATGATTATAAAACAGTTTCAACAAAATCGGCGGGACCATAATTCTGTGTGGCCTAACTGATGACCTTGTTGAACTGTCGTGGAGTACACTGTACTAAAAATAAAAAAACTTTTTATATTTTACCCCTGGATACTACTAAACTATTTATAAACGCCCCCCAAGACACATTTATAAAAATGACACCCGTCACAAATTTCTACATGAAATTCTGTATTGGAAAACAGTGGTGTGTCAAAATTGTATATAAAAATTGGGCGAGACCAATACATTGGGCGTAAAAGCATCCAATATTAGATATGTTTGGATAGCGGTTATTTTCACTCCCTGGCCCTCGCCTGTTAAAGTTCAGTGGGTCCGCCCTCTGAGGAGCAATACACATTTTGTTGTCAGCAAAACTGAACCAAGGAGGATTAAGGACCTTGCAATAGCGCACAAACTGCCCTTGCCGCGCTTGAAGTGTGATAGAGTGATAGAGCCCTACCTATAATCACATTTGTCCCTTAATCTTATTGCTAATACGTGTCAGTACATAGCTACGCAAATATGCTACGCAACACAATATAGACTTAATTTAAAAATCTTTGACATGGCCCGTTAATTGTATTCCGTTGTTTTTCAAAACAAATTTATGAGCTCATTCCAAATATTTCTTCGTATAAAACACCACAATGATGCAGTTGGTTGTCTTTATAAAACAGAAATAATACATTCGTCAACATACAATACGGTAGCTTTTCCGGACATAAACGCTACAATTTAAGTGTGCTTTTGAACAAATCTATTTCTCTACGTACTTGGCAAGTAGACGACGGCACTTCTGTTTACAACTTCAAGTAAACAATGCCGAAAACATGATTTAATAGCTGTTTTTTAGTCTTTGGGAAAAGAAAAGTCAAGTGGGGGAACAATTAGACTATTTAGCTGTACATTACAGCAGTAGATACCTATGTCATGCCCCGGGTCATGGCATGACATGTAGGTTAATTTCGTCCCATTTCCATGACTGACCCTGATTTTTAAATTACACGTTTACTATCGCCATGCCCGGCATGGCCATGCATGTCAATGGTCATGGATAGATCTCGCCATCGAACTCCAATACTCCATCAATTCCACTCAAAACTATGAACATTTCCACTCTTTATATTTCTATACATATGGCCTTTACATGGAAGCTGAAGTCATGCTTTACTTGACCGCACTTCAGTGCAGTGGTTAGCCCAAGCTACCCAGACTAGGCTAGCCTATAGCCTAAACAGATAAACTCATTGAACTGGAGTTTGGACCCACATCGGAAAAATATAGGAGTTGTGTAAATTGTAATTTTTGATCTTATCTCAGAGGTTATGCAATTTTGTTTAGAAGAGCAGGGAGTTATGAAAAATTGTTAATTCCAATACTGACGACTGTATCGGCATATGAAACAATGAATCTGTAGTTGAAGGGGTATGGGGCCATGGGGAGATTTTCTGAAGATACAAATTTCTCTAAATTGTCACTTTATTGGTTGTAGAACATTTACCGAGAACATTTCAAAGGGTTATTGATAACAAGTTATTATTGTTAGTACATGAAGACAATGTTTTTGTCTTAGTCACCAGTCCTCGAGTCTGATAATGATATACTACATAGATGAGCATTCTAAATAAACAAAAACAAAACAAAACAAAAAAAATGGTTTTAAAAAAATGGGGGTGCACTTTTCTGGAAATGTCCTCGTCTCTTTGTAAAATACTAATAGTCCTTAAGCCATCAAGAAATTTTAGCCAAATTGGTATCCTGAAAGGGGACAAAACGATACATATTATTCAGCCTCAGTATATTATCCTATGTTCACAAAAATAAAGGAAATCTACCAAAGAGACGTTGGCAACGTAAAAAGCCACCAAGTTTTAAACGAGAGCATCAATGATGCATGCATACCCTCGCTTATGATGTAGTAGGTATCAAACCACTTCAGCAGAAAGTGAAACAAAATATGTTGGAAAATCCAGCTCCCTAATCATATCTGGCATTAAATCTTTTTGACTTTTTTCCAAGTACGGTGGAATTTGTTACGCAAAACCCCCTCCACCAACATCCCATCTCCCCTTCCCAACACCCATCTTCCTCTTCCCAAAACCTAACTTCCTCCTTCCAAACAGCACATCTTCTCAACACCCCTTTTTCACAACATCCCATCTTCCCGATGGCCCCATCTTAACAAAATCCAATCTTCCCCTTCTCAATCCCCATCTACCCCCTTCCCAACACCCATCTACCCCCTTCCCAACACCCATCTTCCCCCTTCCAAACACCCATCTTCCTCTTCCCAACACCCATCTTACCCTTTTCCAACACCCCTCTTCCTCTTCCCAACACCCCTCTTCCCCTTTCCTAACACCCCTCTTCCCCTTTCCCAACACCCATCTTCCTCTAGTCCCCCCCCCCCTTTTGCCACAAAGTTGGCAGTGGCCAAAAATGCAGCTATATAGCGTCAGCGCTAGAGTATTTTTTTTCTACTCTAACTCATTCTAGAAATCAATCTAGAAATGCATCTATCGCCAGGCGAAAATTGTCTGGTCTAAAAATCAATCTAAAGATAATTATTATCTAGCCGGTAACTATATATACTTTTTGCTATAACTCCGCTATTTGTCTAGTAACAAAAATCAAATCTAGAAATAGCCATTTTTGTCTCTCTATAGAGAACCAATTTAGAAAATCGCCCTATAAAGCTTCAGCGCTGACGAACATGTTTTATCAATCTAGAAAATGACATATAGGGCAGCTTTTTGGGCGTGTACGGACGCGCTGGCTCTCATGCGCAAATCTTGAGGTTTTGAACTTTCAAATGTCGGTGTTGGGCAGGAATACCAATGTTTCGTGCCGTTTATCTCCTCTAAAATCTAAAAATGTGTGATCTATATAGCACGCGGATAAATTCGGGGTGGGGGTCAGGGAGGTGGGTATAATATATCACCCAATATTTTGATGAAGGGGGAATGGCCACCACCATGCTGATGCCCTCGTATTTCACCATAATACAGGGTGTCCCAAAATAATGCAATCCTCCCTTGCAGTCAGTGCTATAATTTCCAAATTTCTGAGAATTATCAAATTTTATAACAGACGCTGGATGACGGTAACTTGTTTCGTACGTCCTGTTCAATTTTTGTCCTGTATACGTTCATAGTTTTGAAACAAGGCTATTTTGTAACCTGCTGTCAAATTACCATACCTTACCACCAAGCCATACCACCGCCCAGTCAAGTTGCCTATATTCGCTTGAACAGGTTCACTCACCTTGACAGTGAATAAATGTCCTTTCAAACTACACAAATCTCTGGTACTAATCCTGTCTGCTTTTTAAAATAAATTACTAAATAGTTTGTCGTCAGTGTTTTATTATTCCACGGTTCTAGTTATTCCTGTTCTGTGTATTTTCCTCTGCTCATATTTAAATATAAACTTAGCGACATGGCCAATTTTTATCTCCAGTGGGTCGGAACAAATCTGGTTTCGCTATATCTCCTGTCTCTTTCTTTATCCTTATTTGGGTTCAATTAAGCCCAGTAAATAACCTTGTGAACTAAATAGCTCTACTATTAAAAACATTAAAGACACGTCTTTGACAAATCTGGGAGTCTCGTTCACATGACTAAGTTCTGACATTTGTGTTGTGAAATGCTGAAGTTTGGTTTCAGTGGTTTGTTATTTGATGTTGTTTGTTGTGGTCTTATCAATGGTCCAAGTCAGTTTCAATACTGCGTATCCTCACTGATCTGTTTGCCTACAATATTAAGCAGTTAATGATTTGAGGTTGGTTTAAGATAGTGTCAAAAAGCACCTTGCAAATAAGGCTAAATTATGCGAACAAGAGCCTTTGTTTGTATATGGAAAACAGGGTTTTTACAGGTAGTTTGTGAGTGTTGCTGTATTACTTTTTAGTTTGAATTGCTTGTCTTTGTATGTTTGTGGGGCACATCTTTTTAATTTGCAGGGTGGAATGTACAGGTGGTTGAATGGGAGGGTGGTGAGTGCAGTGGTGGGTGATGTGGGTTGGTGCGGTGAGTGTCGTGAGTGGATATGAGTGAGTGCGTGAGTGCGCTGAGTGAGTGATTGAGCGGCGCGCGGCGCGGCGGGAAAGGAGGCGAGAATGGCTGGCCGGGCTGCGCTGAGCGGAGCTCCGAAAGCTCGGAGGTTCGTGTCTCTGGGCGGCGACTTGCCTTATTTCTTTTGTTACATTTAGTTGAGTATAGGTTTAATTGATGAATTGTAAAATTTGATTTAATTTCTTGTGATTTGGTGACGACGTTATCCTGGGTGAAAGTTGAAAGCCCGGGTTGTAGTCTCTGATGTGCAATGATTTTTACAATCAAGTGGTGCATAGTTTTTGATGTATAATTATATTTATATTTAGACATTGTACAATTAATATATATTTTTTGTCTTCTCTCTGTCATAAGGACCCCAATGGAATTAATCTTTTTGTTTATACAAAGGCGTTTTTGGGTTATCCTTACTCAATCTTATACTATTCTCAATATGGATTAGAGGAAAATACACTGCACAGAAGATAAATACTTGTGGATAAACAAAGTAATAAATTTTTAGAATTCATTTAAAAAAAAAAGATAGGGTACCAGCGAGAGTTTGAATGTAGTTAAAGACACTTTTATATTCAACTTGTTCAAGGTGAACCTGCTTCAACGATCTAACAAAAACTTGGAATGGGATAATTATTACAGCGGGTTACATAAGTCTTTGTTTTCAAAATATGAACCGTTCAGACAAAATTGGACGGATGTACTAAAAAGTTAGTCAGTCAAATATAATTATACATTTGAATATGTCTCATAAATTATGAATTATAGCACCAACTGCGAGGATTGCATTTATTTTTGGGACCTCTGTAGTTTAAAAAAAGGTAAATTTAAAGTTTTCCGCGCATCTCTCACTTTTCATCACCCCCCATCCCCATCCATGTGCGCAAAGGAAATTACCGCGCCACTGATATTAGGGTTTTGTAGATTTTAATCTTAAGTGACCGGAGGATATTTTTTAGGATATGAATTTCTCTCAATTTAACTGGATCGGTGTAGACCACCACTGAGAACGTTTGGGAGGTTTATTGTACAAACAGGTGCAAAAAACAACCGCAAAAACTCTTGTTTTTGACATTGCCTGCATCGCAATACCGTTCCCACCCCATAGAGACCCTGCTTTGACTTTAGTCGTGCATGAGCAGAACTACTAAATCATCATCTTATTACCTAAGACGGTGTATTCCGGCTATTTCACTTCAGTGTGATCTAACAAATTGGTAAGCATCCACATTGTAAAAACCGAAGAGTCAAGAAAAATTATTCAACGTACAAGTTACAAGGCGGCTATTTACTACAACAACCATTTCATTCATTTCACTTTATTTCCCAACGGGAGGGAGGCCCAATCAACAAAAGTTGTTCTTCCTTGGAGCCGTGGGGTACATTCATCAACATATACAAAATACAAAATTACTTAAGCTAAAAGTAAGGAAATACATACAAATCAAGCAAAATCTTATATGACAAAACATGAACAAACAGATCAAAACAAATTCAAAACAGCATTTACAAACAAGAGCATCTTTTATTTTCTTCTTGAATACATTCAAAGTGATAGACTGGGCTGAATATTCTCATCAAGGTTTGGTTCCAATTATTGCACCTCGATATGAAGACTACACGTTTTTTTTTGTAGTCAGTTATTAGTATAGGAATGACGAACATTATATTACTATGACTCTCCGAAAATTAATGCTAGTTATTAGAGTAGGAGAAAAGACGAGTTAGAGGGAGGGAGGTGCTATAACCATTAAGATTTTTAGTACTGTTTAAAATGGAGCAGTTGTATTGCTGGCCTTGAGAGTGTTTCCCAGTCGAGCTTGCTAAGAACCACGTTACTCTGGGTGTGTCCCATTTCGCACCACAAATTTATTCGAGTCAGCTCCTGTTTTGAACTAATCTTTAGGCGGGTTGGCAACGTATACCACATTTCCCCAAACAACAATACAGTATTCAAGATGGCTTTCAAAATGCCATCTCAAAAATCACAGACATAATTTTGGAATTCTTGATTTTTTTTAAAAACATAAACAATAACCTTTTCAGATCTTTTTTACGAACATGGGTCGATTTGTAGACCACGTTAAAGTATCATCACTAATACAACCCAATTGCAAGGTTGTTGCACTGATGCCACTCGCCTGAATATTGACCACCATTTATGCTCCACACTTAAAGGGTTGTTATTGTCTTTGGTAGAAAATAAAAACTTTTGCCTAGAACCTATTAACATAAACTCGGTTTTTTTGACATTTAGACTGAGGTTGTTACTCTGAACATTTGTTAATAACTCGAAGATCATCATAATATGTTCCACAATATTCTTAGTTGAGTTTGACGCATAATAATAATGGGGTCATCAGCATACTACTTACTACTTTACAAGAGAGACATAATTTGGTAGATCCTTAATATATAACAAAAAAGGCCAAGGGGCCATCAATAGATGCCCTGTGGCTGTCCGCAACACATATCAGCACAATCAGAAAAGGTGCCATTAACAGAAGTTACTTGTGTATACCTGTAGGGTAACTATTAACCATGCAATACAAGTTTACTAACACCATACATGCTTTCGTTTCTTAGGAAAATCACTATGATTTTACGGTGTTACGGTGTCCAAATGCCTTCTTAAGATCCACATCATAATCCAACCATTATAGACCCTTATCAATTTCATCATACCAGTCTTCAGTTATTTAAACTATCGCTGAAGTAGTAGAGTGTAGAGGACGGAAACCATATTGATTGATATTATTAAACATTATCTTTAAATGTTTCTATAGCTTGATCAAAAACTGCCCTTTCAATAATTTGAAATCACAACAAGAATAGAAATTGGCCTATATTGCCTAGGATCACTAGGGTCCCCAGCTTTGAAGACCGGAATTATTTTAGCTTTTTTTCCAGCCGGCTTTGAACTTAGATGTATTAAAGAATGATTAATCATTTGAGTTATAATTGGGTATCATAGGTGCAGCTATTTAAGTAGCTTGGCTGGTAATATTAATCCTAAGTCCTGTAGCTTCTTTTCAGACATTTTTAAGAGTTTTTGTTTGAAGACTACTCATAAGTTACAGGACCAAAATCAAAGGAGGCCAAGCATAATTAGAATTACTAGCATCATAATTTTTCCAGAAGTCCTGTATTCACTGATTTGACAGCTAGCTTAGGCCCAATTTTAGCAATAATAGTTAAGTTCATTAGCACTATGCCTTTAGATTCAGTAATTGGACCATTTTGAAGTGTTTATAACAGTTATTTTTTAGCATGTTTTACTTTTAAGATGAGAATGACATGCCCTAATGCTCCCACTTTTCTTTATATTATTTTTATTTCAATCAAACCTTGCTTGAGAAATTCTTTCTTTTTCAAGTGCACATGAATTTATTTGTATGGTTTTCATTTCTAATTGTAACGATAATTAGTCCCAGCAGTTATGATTAATTCTGGACTTATGAGCATTTGTTTTAATTTATCTCTGGCGTTAGCCGCCTCATATCTAACGTCATCTTGTTGAGCCATGGTGCAGGTCTTTGTTAACGGATTTCTGCGCTCTTTGCAGGAGCATGCTTGTCTATAACCTCCAAAAGATTTTCAACAGCTCAGCCCAATACAACAGTTGCAAAAAATGGATTTTTCTGAAAAATCTTGAGAAAATGCGCCGAAAGTTGGCTTACAAATGGCATAGAGGGTGGAAGATCACTATCCCTATCTGTATGATAATTAAGGTGGACCCAGAATCTATATACAAATCAATCAAGTTCCGTAGTTGACGACCCAAAATGATGTACGAAAACAACCATTTTCATCCAACAAAATCGGCGGGACCATAATTCTGTAGGGCCCCCCCCCCCCCCCCCTTTAAAACACTGTATGCTCAATTTTCACCCAAAATGACCTTAACTGTCTTGAGTACACTGTAACTAAAATTAAATACTTTTATATGTTTACCCCCCTGGCATAAACTATTTTATAAACGCCCAAGAATACACAGTTATACATGACACCCAGTCCAACTTCTCCATTGAAATGTCTGTATTGGAAAACATGGTGATCAAATGTATATAAAATATTGGGCGAGACCATACATTTGGGCGTAAATCTCCATATTATGATATGTTTTTGGATACAGTATTTTCAATCCCCTGCCCTCGCCTTTTCAAGGTGCCGTGGGTCTCCGCCACTCTGAGGAGCCATACACATTTTTTTGTCAGCAAACTTGACCACGGAGGATTCAGGCCCTTGCCACTATATGCGCACAACTGCCCTTTGGGCCGCGCTTGAGTGTGATAGAGTGATAGCGCCCTCCCCTATGAATCACATAACACAATGTTGCCCCTTAATCTTATGCTAATGACGTGTCAGTTGCATCGCTACGCACTATGCTAAACGCACCAATAGGAGACTTATTAAAAATCTTTGCATCGGCCCGTTAATTGTCTTCCGTTTTTTTCCCAAAACAAATTTATGAGCTCATCAAATATTTCTTCGGTCGGCGCGTAGTAAAAACAAAAAAAAAAAAAAAAAAAAAAAAAAAAAAAAAAAAAAAAAAATAAATAAAAAAAAAAAAAAAAAAAAGAAAAAAAAAACATAAAATAAAAATAATCTAGAATACAAAAAAAAAAAAAAAAAAATCAAGTCAAATAATAAAAAAAAAATAATAAATATAACCATAAATAAAAAAAAAACAAAAAACACCACAATATGGCCCAGTTGGTTTCTTTATAAAACAGAAATAATACATTCGTCAACATACAAAAATTAAAAAAACAACGTAGCTTTCCGGACATACGCTACACTTTAAAAGTCGTTGGCTTTTGACAAGTCCTATTTCTCTGCGTACTCTGGCAATAGACTACGGTCACTTCTGTTGATACCAAACTCTCACGTAACCAATGCCGAAAACATGATTTATAAGATGTTTATTTATTCAATCACTTATTTAAAACATCAACTCCCAGAATGAACATAAACCCAAAGACAACATGGCATTTTAATGACACAATGGGCAAGGGTGGGGACGACACATACGATCACAACAACAGCAAAATCATTATTAATTAACAATACATGCGAAAATATAAAAACTGTAAAAATGGGATAAAATACACCTAATTGCACTAGAAACAGTGGCCAGCACGGGACGATTTTCTAAATCTAAAAAAATATTTTTTTTTAAATCATTAAAATCACTCACATCTTCTAAGTTCCATTGAGTTTCTTTTCGGGGGCACAGATATTGAATTGAAGATGCAAGGACAGGCTTAGAGTAGATCATCCTGAGTTTAACATATTTGTGTCGCATTTCAGTTTTTTTAATAGTTCCTTCGAGCCTGATTTTGTTAGCCTTGGTACCACCCTCTCTAACCAATTTCAAATCATAATGGAAGAACAAGTGGTACCCCCGGGCCTCCCTAATGTCGTTAATAAGAGAGGCGTATTTGTCTACCTTTCTAGTATGGGCCGCATCGATCTTTGTCTCAAAGGGAATGGTCACCTCAGGAATGGTACTCGTTTGAGATGGTGGCTCAAGGATAAACAATAATCATGCTTTTTGTGAGGTTGAATAATTGAACGGTGGAATAGTGCCGCCACATACAGTAGAAAGTGGACCCTTGATATCGAGACAATATTTGATTCACTCTTGTCGCGATACAAAACGCGTGCCTGAAAAAAACAAGGATAATCCCAGGACATTGTTGTGCCCCAGAGGTAACATTCACGCATGTGCAGTTGTTTAGATATGATGGCAAAGTAACCTCTGTTATTAAAAGAGAACCTGTCACTGAGCCGCTTCCCCCCCTAGTTTCAAATTGGTAAAAAGCTGGTAAACTATCAATAGCCGCGTTAATAGCAAATTTAAGGACACCTTTTGGACGATTAACATTAATAAAGATTTCCACTTGAATCCATTTTCTCCTTTCCAGATTTTTGCATTCTCCCCTTGAGTAATAAGCGGCTCAACGACCGATTTCCAATATAAATTATTTTCCGATCTGAGAGACGTTTATGTATGTTTGATTTAAAAGCGTTCCATTGAAAGATTATTTTCCAGGTAGAAGGTTCCAAGAGGAATGAATTGCGCTCACATCAGTAGGGGGGACCGATTTACGAGACCCACCTGAGTCACGTGTGAGCTTAGTATCAAGAGCATGAGATTGTGATAGCATCTGCTTTGAAACGTGCACGACTGTATGAAGCACAATGAGCGAAAATAAACATCGAAATACACGTGTGGATGTTAAGGCCAGATGACATGTGAACGAGTGCAATATTGGCCCCACGACGCGGAATGCCGAGCCATTTTTGACTACATGTCGGCTTTCTTGTCAGAGTGAGTCAATGGTTTAAACGAGATCATGAATGGGAGACAGAAATGAATCGATGGCATAACAGTAATCGTGTATTATAGCCTTTATATAAATCATCCCGAACTGGACAGCTTTCAATATTGTCTAAACAGTCTTGTACTTGTTTTCCAACTGTCCAAGCAATTTCAGGCCTGTTTTCCCTAAAGGTGATCAGAGAACCGGAAAAGCGCTGGGGGTCCCGTTTTCTAATGAGATCACTTGGTTCCACATTTTAAAATCTACCAATGTAGGTTTACCTGCACAACTTAGATTGAGCGCACTTTGAAGGGTTTTCTAACGTAAGTCCCCAGAGAATTGTCTTTTTTGTGGAGCTCGTTAATGATTTTCTGGTGGTGGGAAAATAAAAGTCTAGATGGGGAAACATTGACTATGTAGCTGTACATTACAGCAGTAGACACCTATGTCATGCCCCGGTTCAATCGGGTTCATGCCATGACATGTAGTTATTTCGCCATTTCCCTGACTGAACCCTGACTTTTTAAATTACACGTTTACTAAGCGCCATGCCCGGCATGGCCATGCATGTCCAATGGTCATGGATATATCTCGCCATCGAACTCCAATAACTCCTCCATTCCACGCAAACTATAACATTTCCACCTTTATATTTTCTTAACATTGCCTTTACGTGGAAGCTGAAGTCCTGCTTTACTTTGACCACCGCACTTCAGTGTCATGGTTTAGCCAAGCTAACACCGACTAGGCTAGCCTATATCCTAAACAGATAAACTCATTGAACTGGAGTTTGGACCCACATCGGAAAAACTTAGGAGTTGGTAAATTGTAATTTTTGATCTTATCTCTAGGTTATGCAATTGGTTTAGAGAGGGAGTTATGAAAAATTGTTAACCTTCCAATACTGACGACTGTATCGCATTGAACAATAGAATCTGATTAAGGGGTATGTGGCATGAAGAGATTTTCTGAAGATACAATTTCCCAATTGTCACTTTATTGGTTTAGAAAACATTTAACCGAGAACATTTCAAAGGTTTATTGATAACCAAGTTTATTATTGTTAGTACATTAAGACAATGTTTTTTTGTCTTAGCCCAGTCCCCCTTCATCTGATAATTGATACTACTACATAGAATGAAGCATTCTAAATCAACAAAACAAACACAACACAACAAAATGGTTTTAAAAAAATGGGGGTGCACTTTTCTGGAAAGTCCTCGTCTCGGTCTCTCTCTTTGTAAAATCCTAAATAGTCCCTTAGCCATCCAAATTTTAGCCAAATTGGTATCCTGTAAGGGGACAAACGATACATATTATTCGCCTCAGTACATTATCCTATGGTTCACAGAAACAGACCAAATAAGGAACTCTCACCAACGAGACGTTGGCAACTTAAAAAGCCACCAAGCTTTTAAACGAGAGCAGCAATGATGCATGCATATCCCTCGCCTTCAGATGTAGTAGAGCAAACCACTTCAGCAAAAGTGAAACAAATATGTTGGAAATCAGCTCCCTAACATATCTGGCAGATTAATCTTTTTGACTTTTTCCAAGTATGGTGGAATTTGTTAGCAAAACCCTCCACCACATCTCTCCCCTTCCCAACCCCTCTTCCTCTTCCCAAAACCTAACTTCCTCCTTCCAACAGCACTCTTCTCCACACCCCTTTTTCACAACATCGCTCCTTTCCGTGGCCCCCTTAACAAATCCATCTTCCCCTTCTTCAATCCCCATCTACACCCCTACCCCCTTCCCCCACCCCCAGCTACCCCCTTCCCAATACCCCTCTTCCCCCGTCCAACCCCATCTTCCTCTTCCCCAACACCCATGTTACCCTTTTCCAACACCCCTCGTCCTCTTTCCCACACCCCCTCGTCCTTCCTACCCCCCTCTTCCCCTTTCCAACCCCTTCCCACCCCATCGTCGACCTTCTCAACCACATCTTCCCCTTCACCACCCATTTTCCCCTTCCCAATCCCATCTGCCCCCTTCCAACATCCATCTTCCCCCCTTCCCCCTTTCCCACATCTATCTCCGAATTTCCCCTTCACCTCTCCCATACCCCCATACTTCCTCTTCCCACATCCCATCTTCCCCAACACCCAATCCCTCCCTCATCCCACCTTTCCTTCCCAAAATCCCCTCTACCCCCCCACACTCATCATTCATTCCCCTCCCCAACCCGCATCTTCCCCTTCCCCACACTCCATCTTTCACCTCTTCCCAATCCATCCCCCCTCCGTCCTACACTCCAATCTTCCCACATCCTCTCTTAGCTTCCCCCACCTTATCCACCTTCCCATCCCACTCTACCCCTTCCAACATCCCATCTTTCCAACACCCCATCTTTTCCCTCCCAACACCCATCTCTTCCCTTCCCAACACCCTCTTCCCTTCCCAACACCCATCTTTCCCTTCCAACACCCATCTTTCCCTTCCACCCCATCTTCCCCTTCCCACACCCATCTTCCCAACATACCTCATCTACTCATACCCATCTCTCCCTTCCCAATCCCCCTCCTCTTCCCCTTCCCAATTCCCCCATCTTTCCTTCCCTTCCACCCCCCATCTTCCCCTTCCAACCACCCATCTTCCTTCCCAACCTATCTTTCCCTTTCTACCCCTATCTTCCCAGTCCCACCCCCTCCCTTTTTCCCCCTTCCCACCTCCTATTTTTAACCCCCTTCCCCCCTCTCCAACATTCCATCTTCCCCTTCCAACGTTCCATCTTCCCCCCCCCTACCCCTCCCAACATCCTATCTTCCCCATTCCACCACGTCCCTTTTCCCATTCCCAACATCCCATCTTCCCCCCTCCCAATGTCCCCTCTTCCCCTTCCCAACGCCGCCATTTGTCCTCTTCCCAACATCCTATCTTTCCATCATCCCAACACCTTATCTCCCCCCAAATCCCCTCCCCTTAACAACACCCCATCCCAGGTTTTGCTTAGAACAGCTACAAGCGAAGCCTATATTCATTTATGTTTTTAGTGTGTTTTTGGGTTGAATTTGGAAATATATTTCAAGAATAAAATGTCTGCGAGAAGTTCCTTAAAAAAAAAAACGTCGGCACTAACAGGTTTCATCCTCTCTGCTGGATCGCATGGGTACACAAGTTGCAAGTCTCCATTAGTTTTGTTTACATTTTTTCTTGTTGCTGCTCGTTTTTGTTTTCTTTTCAAGGAATTTTTTTTATTTTTTTTATTTTTTTTATTTTTTGCTTTTTTTAAGTTTTTTATTTTTTTCGTTTTTGGGTTTTTTTAATTTCTTGTTGATTTATATTGTAGACCTTCTGTTGCTAAATGTTACAATTTATAAGTCTCCGGAGGTTCAGATCTTTCTTGTGGTAATAGAGACCCTCACTATGTTTTTGTCTTGATAATATTTGTACTCCAAAAAAGTGACATTATAGTGGAGGTTATCAGAAAGTTTGATTTCAGAATGGTTTGTTGAGCAAGAAGTGTTTCTGACAAAAGTGTTGGACAAGCTATACTACTCCCAGGATCCCCACTAATTGCAGTTATCACTGTCATCTACTACCAACCTTCGAGTCCAGGGATCATTTCAATCAACTGATGTTACCACGGATTGGGGAACCAAGCCTTTTTCACGATTCGAGGTCCCATCATATACAACAGGAGCAATCGGACACAGTCAACAAAATCCTGTGCTTAGAGGTCATGGCCTGAATGCTATGACTTTGCTATCCACCATAGAAAATTCAATACTGTGAGGCTGATGACTCTCGACCAATTGCTTTTAGGCATTCCTAAAACGCTCCAACAGCCAACAACACCCCCCCGATTTGGAAATCGCTCTGAATGAGTTGGACTCCGATCCTCTCTACCCCTACCAATTTCATCAACATACAATAGAAATTAAGCCCCTGATTAAAAAAAACACAACAACATAAGTCCTCGCATCGTCCTAACATAACCCTTAGTGTGGCTAGCACGCGAGGGTTAAAAAGAGTATGAGCCTGATAAAGTTAATAAATGTAAAGATCACCAGTATGTTCAAGTGCGTCCTGCCCCATTGCAACCTGGGTCACATTCTCTCTTTCTGCAAATGCAAAGAAAATGCATGCCCGTGTTCCCACCGTCAGCCTCCATGCAGCGTAAATATATAGTTTTGAAGGCTAGAGGTGCTTATGTAATAATATTTAGTTCAAGAGTTCCTCTCATGTGAGGTCAGTGCGGAACCAGAAGCAGCGGGAACCTCCTATGGTGTTTAGTACTGTTCTCCCTACCATAGGTAAACATCTCACAAAGCCTGGTACAAAAACCTATACTAAACCAAAAACTCCATGACCTCTAAACCACAGAACTCATAACCCATGACCTTTCAGTCGACGGTCGGAACACATTTTCGACGGGAAAAGAGTGGCACCACGTGGATGTTTGTTACAACGAGATTGGGACTTTATTGTATATTGGGAATACTAGGTTCAATACTCTCCCTCCAATATAACCTTAAGGAAGAACATTTGGTCTGAGATGATGTTTTGCTTAAAAATAATTACCATATGTTCTAAAACAAAAAAAGAAGTCAGAATAGAAGAAATGGACCAACGTTTGCAATGGGGCAGGACCCCTTGATATAAAACTTGGTTAGCTCTCTTCATTTATTAACTTTATAATGGCTCGTACTCTTTTTTTAAAACTTGTGGCTTTTGACTTTGCCAACGTCGTTTGGTAGATAATCTTTAACACATTAAGAAAGTCCTAAGTTTATCCATGATGGAAAAAAAAAACCCTTGTATGGTCAGAAGCTTGCCACGTAATTGAAGTAAATGCATCAGGACATAATTTTCAGAAAGAGTTCATCCCTTTTTTTGTAAATAGGGAACATTGCCTTTTACTTCATTGGGGAGTTTCCATGTCCCCATTTCTGGAATGGTTCATAAATCTACTGCCAATGCTTGAAGAGCAAACTTAATAAAACCCTCCGCTGGATTTGGTCAGGTCCCGTTTGCTACTAAAATAGCGCCGCTTATGTTCTAGAACTCAATCCAAAAAATATTTTTTTCTACTCTTGTCAATAGAACCTCAATCTAGAAAATAGCAGCTATATAGCACCAGCGTTCGGCGAAAATTGTCTATCTAAAGATCAAGCTAGAAATACATAGATAAGAAAGCGAAGCTTGATCTGTGTAGAGTTGGTAAACTATATTTTTGCATGCTATAGATGAGGTGGACATGTTAACGTCACGCCAGCAACGAACAAGCACTGCCCGGCAGTATGCGTAAACACCTGCCAGGGCTTTGCTTTTAAAAATTTGCTCTCAATCAGATAGCGCCACTATTTTTCTACAAATAAATCCGAAATATTTTTTTTTTTCTACGGCCTACTCTAGTCTAGAAATCAGCGACCCTAAGAATAGCAATCTCGCCAGGCGAAAATTGTCTGGTCTAAAAGATCAATCTAGAAAAATAGATTATTATCTAGCCGGTAACTATAATATACTTTTGCTATAAACGCCGTATTTGTCTAGAAGATCATTCCTAAAATAGCATTTTTGTTAGTCTAGAAGAACCAATTTTAGAAATAGCAGCTATAAAGCGCCAGCGCTGAGCGAAATTGTCTTATCATCTGAAAATAACAGATATAGGGCAGCTTTTTGGGCATGTAGCGGACGCGCTGGCTCTATTCGCAAATCTGTGGGTTTCTGTGGGTTTGACTTTTCAAATGTCGGTGTTGCAGGAAACCATGTTTCGTGCGTTATCATCTCTAAAATCTAAAAATGCATGATCTATAGCATAGGAGTAAATTTTCCGGTTGGGTGTGGGGGTGGGGGCTATATCATCCTCCCCAATATTTTTGATGAGGGGATGGCCACCACCCCCAATGCTGATGCCCATTCATATTTTAACCATAATACAGGGTGTCCGCAAAAATAAATGCAATCCTTGCAGTCAGTGCTATAATTTCAAATTAACGAGAATTATTCATTTTATAACAGATTCTGAAATGACGAACTGGTTCGTACATCCCGGTTCAATTTTTGTCCTGATACGTTCACTGGTTTTGAAACAAAGGCTATTTTGTAACCCGCTGTCAAATTAACCCCCCCATTCCCAGTTTGCCTTAGATCGTTGAAACAGGAGGTTCACCTTGCAAATGGAATAAAAATGTCTTTCACTACAAAAATCTCCTGGTACTAATCCCGTGGTTTTTAAAAATCAATAACTCAAATATTTGTTGTCTTGTTTTTTGGTTAAATCCCGGTCTTTTATTGCCCTGGACAGTCTTATTCGCTCGTGGCTTCATATTTAGAATAGTAAATAGCGCTTGGCCATTTTATCTCCCAGATGGGTCCTGACAAATCTGTGTGAATATGTAAATTGCGGAAGGGATTAATAACCAAACTGAATGGAATGATTGGGAGGGCATTACTAATTTCAAAATTATTTTAAAACTGTTGCCTGTTGTGAGCTATCTGTAACGTCCTATAGAACCACGGCATTACGTCAGTAGCCACAATTTAAGCCCTTCAAGTAGACGATAATACCAATTAAGGCATGCTAGTACGTATTCCGGTGCGGGTTTTGCTTTTCTCCTTCTCTTTTCCTTTCCCTTATTTTTTTCCAATAGCCCATATAAACAAACCTTGTGACTCATAATCTTAGTATTAAAACAATTTAAAGACAACATGTCTTTGACAATAAGGGATGGTCCTCGTTCACAATGACTAAGTTCTGACATTGTGTTTTGATGCTGAAGTTTGGTTTTCAGTGGTTTTATTTAGTTTGTGTTGGTTTGTTGGTGTCTATCAAATGGTCCAAGTATTTCAATACTGCATCCATCACTGGAATCTGTTGCCTAACAGTATAATGTCAGAATTAATGATTTGAGGTTGTTAAGCTAGTCCAAAAAGCACCTTGCAAATAAAGGCTATTAATGCAACAAGAAATCTTTTGTGATCAGGAAAACAGGGTTTTAACAGAGTTTTGTGCATTGATGCTTATACTTAACTTTTAGTTTGTTGCTTTCTTTTGGTATGTTTGTGGGGCATCTTTTTTAATTTGCAGGGTGGAATGTACAGGTGGGTGAATGGGAGGGTGGGTGATGAGTGGGTGGGTTGGTGAGTGAGTGCGTGAGTTAGTGAGAAGTGAGCGGGCGAGCGGGCGAGCGAGCGGGCGCGCGAGCGGGCGCGCGCGGGCCGAGTGAATGATGTTGGTGAGTGAGTGATTGAAGTGAGTGTAAGTGATTGAGTGACTGTAGTGAGTATTTGGGTGTGAGCGTGGGTGAAAGTGAAGCACTGTGTCGTGCTGATGTCAGGAGTTTTTACATCAGTGGTGCAATGTTTTTGATGTTATAATTCTATAATTTATATTTTATACTTTCAAAAATTATATATTTTTTGTCGTCTCTCTGCATAAGGACCCCCATGGAATTAAGCTTTTGTTATACAAGGCTTTTTGGGTTACCTTAGTACTCAATTCTGGTTGTATATCAATCCTCCATTCTTGCCGATTTAATTCTGAATTCTAATGTTTTACAAATGATTCATATGTATAATATTTTTGCTTTTAAGTCAGGTGTGGCAATATTTGTTTTTCTTTATGGTACTGATTAAATGAAATGAAACATCTTAAAACATATGCCATGGTTTTCAAAATCCATTCATACCATTCTCCATTTTTTGTATTAATCTCTCCGCTTGCAATTTGCAATATTCACATGAGTTGTCAGACCACTGAAAAAACATTAGCTTGGCCAAGTCTCTAACTTATACTAATTCTCATAATTAATTAGAGGGAAAATACTTGCACAACGATAAAAGACGGTGGATAAAAAAAGTACAAATTTTAGACATGCAATTAAAAAAAAAAAAGACATGGTTTTTTTTTGTTGTAGATTTTTTGTAGTTAAAAGATATTTATTCAACTTTTCAAGGTGAACCTGCTCAACGATCTAACACCAACTTGGAATGGATAATTTGACAGCGGGTTACTAAGTCTTTGTTTTCAAAACTATACTAGTGAACCCGATCAGACAAATTGGACGGATGTACGAAACAAGTTAGTCATTCAGAACTGTTATACAATTTGAATAATTCTCAGTAATTTGAATTAATAGCAACCAACTGCGAGGCATTTGCATTTATTTGGGAACCTCTGTCATGTAAAATGGTAAATTTCCGCGCCTTCAGAATTTTTTTTTCTTCAAACCCCATCCCTCCAATGTCAAAAGGAATTTACGCCACTGTATAAGGGTTTTGATAGATTTTATCTTAAGTCGACAGGATATTTGTTAAGGATATAGGGAATTTCTCTCAACTTTCACTGGATCGGTTTGTTAAGACCACCCACCCTGAGAACGTTTGGAAGGTTTATTTGACAAACAGGTGCAAAAGAAAACCGCAACTTTGGTTTTGACTTTGCCTGCTATCCCCTTAATCGTTCCCCATAGAATTTAGAAATAATGCTTTGACTTTCTGTCGTGCACGACAGAACTTACTAAATCATCATCTCTTATTACATAAATACGGCCATATCAGCTTATTCACTTCAGGTGATGAATCTAATACATGGTAGCATTCCAATAATTCAAAAACCTAGATTCGAGAAAATTATCCTTACAGGTACAGGGGTAGTTACTAACAACCCAATTCCAATACAACATGCAAAAAATGGATTTTGATGAAAAATCTTGAGTCGCCGAAAGTTGCTTTAAGAATGGCATATATGGGAGATCACGAGCCCTATCTGTATATAATTAAAAGTGGACACAGATCTATATACATCAATCAGTTCCTATTTGACCCATGAAGATTTAAACCCGTTTCATTTCAACAAATCGGCGGGACAGAATTCGTAGCCTAAATGATGACCTTGACAATCTTGGTCCACTGTACTAAAACTTAAATACTTTTATATCTTTACCCCTGGATAAACTATTTTATAAAACGCCAGAACAATTTTATACAAGAGCACAATGGGTGCTTGCTAAAAGTTCATACGTGAAAAGGGAGTTGGAGCTTGAGTGGAGGTAGTGGTTTGATTTGTGTGCTTGTTAATGTCCACGTGTCTCTCAGATACAGGCAAGTCCAAAAACTTGAACCCTGTTCTATCTGGCAGTTATTGAATATATTAAATACATCTAGATATGTGGGATCATCGAAGCCTATTTCAATTATCTTTAATTTTAATTTCAATAAATTCAAACAAATCAAAACATATTATGCCATGGTCTTCAACATCCATTCATACCATTTCCATTTATTTGGTATTTAATCCCTCCGCTGCAATTTGCAATATTCACATGAATTTGTCAGACACACTGAAGATAAAACATTTAAGCTTGGCCAAGTCGCTAACTTATACTATTCTCAATATGATTAGAGGAAAATACTGCACAGACGATAAAAGACTGTGGATAAAACAAAAGTACAAATATTTTAGAATTCATTAAAAAAAAAAAAGACAGGAGTACCAGGAGATTTTTGTAGTTAAAAGACATTTTATTCAACTTTTCAAGGTGAACCTGCTTCAACGATCTAACACAAACTTGGAATGGGATAATTTGACAGCGGGTTACATAAGTCTTTGTTTTCAAAACTATACTAGTGAACCGTATCAGACAAAAATTGGACAGGATGTACGAAACAAGTTAGTCATTCAGAACATGTTATACAATTTGAATAATTCTCAGTAATTTTGAAATTATAGCACCAACTGCGAGGATTGCATTTATTTTGGGACACTCTGTAGTTTAAAAATGGTAAATTTCCGCGCATTCATAAATTTTCATCAACCCCATCCCCTCCAATGTCAAAAGGAAATTTACGCCACTGATATTAGGGTTTTGATAGATTTTATCTTAAAGTGACAGGAGATTTTTTAGATATGAATTTCTCTCAAATTTCACTGGATCGGTTGTAGACCACCACCTGAGAACGTTTGGAAGGTTTATTGGACAAACAGGTGCAAAAGAAAACCGCAAACTTTGTTTTGAACTTGCCTGCTATCGTAATCGTTCCCCATAGAAACCATGCTTTGACTTTCTGTCGTGCACGACAGAAACTACTAAATCATCATCTTATTACATAAATACGGCATATTCAGCTTATTCACTTCAGGTGTGATCTATTGGTAAGCATTCCAAATATGTAAAAAACCTAGATTCGAGAAAAATTATTCACTTACAAGTTACAGGGGTATTTACTAACAACCAATTCCAATACAACAGTGCAAAAATGGATTTTGATGAAAAATCTTGAAGTCGCCGAAAGTGGCTTTAAGAATGGCATATATGGGAGATCACTAGCCATATCTGTATATGAATTAAAGGTGGAACACAGAATCTATATACATCAATCAAGTTCCGTATTTGACCCAATGAACGATTTAAAACCAGTTTCAACAAAATCGGCGGGACCATAATTCTGTAGGCCTAAATGATGACCTTGAACAATCTTGAGTCCACTGTACTAAAACTTAAATACTTTTATATTTTTACCCCTGGATAAACTATTTTATAAAACGCCCAAGAACACATTTTATACAAGAGCACCAATGGTGCTAAAGCTTCATAGGAAAAGTGTGTTGGAGCTTGAGTGGAGGTAGTGGTTTGATTTGTGTGCTTGTTAATGTACACGTGTACTCATATACAGGGCAAGTCCAAAAAACTTGACCCTGATTCTATCTGGCATTTTGAATTATTAAATAACATCTAAGATATGTGGTATCATCGGAAAGCCTATTTCATTATCTTTAATTTGCTGCAAAGATAATTCCAATCTGATAAGTATAGGCCATGCTACAGTCTTCTGAATCAAGTAGTCCGGTTTTAATCCTATCCACGGATTCCCATTTGAATGCACGGTGGCCAACTAAGCAAATGACTCCCCAAAGTGATGATAAGGGTATGTCTATGTTTATATCAAATAAAGTGGTATCTTAAGGGTGTAAAAGATAGTGATAATGGTAAGTTTTTTTTAAACACTTTTTTTCAATATGTGGGATATTTTGGTCTACAAATATAGACAATACTTTAAACCTCAAAAAAGGTTTTTGTCGATATCTGTTCCTTCATGGTATGATTCATTCAACTCCTCCAGAAACTGATACATGTATCAAGTTAATTTATGTTTCAAATTATTTTTATGGGTGATGAGGACGTAGAAACATTTAGAGGGCATCGATGATCAATTGTGACTGAATTTTGTGGGGTTACATAGCATCACATTTATTCTGCAGTCAATAAATAGCCCGATTTGCTTCTGGACACTAATTTGCCTCGCTGAACGCCGTTCATTAATAATGTGAATCCGTGGACAGAGCGCAAAACAGACTACTTGATTCAAACAACTGTAGCTCGGTCTATACCTAACCGATGCGAATTATCTTTGCAGCAAATTAAAGACAATGAAATAAGCTTTCAGATGATACCACATATGTTGGATATATTTATCTTAAACATCCAAAAATGGTGGACACAAACTGGGTCAAGTTTTTTTTTACTCACCCTGTAGTTGCCATTTTGTATGCATACGTGACCTTACCACAATCGGATTACCCACCAAGTTTCATGACCATTACAACCATTTGACTTTGGATGACCCCAGATGTCCTTGAAATGACTTTCAAAATTGTTGGCACTGAATGTTGACCACACTCACCGAATTTCATTGTCGTATCCATTCCCATCTATAGCAAGTATCATCTATGCCTTTTGCTTGTGGGGATGCATTCATCATGCATACATACATATGCACATATGTACGCATGCATGAACACACGCACACACATACATACATACACACATACTTACATACATGCACACATACAGACAACATGTACACACATACACACACGGACGGATACAGATTTTGATTAGTATGGGTCTTCCTGCACTCTAGTGCAGACGACACAAAAAATAAGGTAGGGGTTTTACTTTTAATACTATTTAAAAAGAAAAAACACATGACACATAATACAAAGTAGGTGCAAAGGGTAGGCCTATATGACACATAAAGGTGCCAATTTAGTCTTTGAAGTAACAATGATCATGGTAAGGGTTAAGAATAATTGAAAGCAAGAATACAAGATGATCTCCGAGGGATCCAAGGCTCCGAATTTGCTCACACCTATCTCACATGCGTTTCCTCTTGAAAAATGTTGAAATTTCAGCTACCCAAGGGCCAATGTATCTAAGTGTCATGAAAATTGATCGAATGTGGATACACCAATCAATGTTGTAATTCTGACCATTCTAAGGTCACACGAGGTTACATGAGGTCATCAACATGCGGTACACTACCCAGGGGCCATTTTATATAAGTGTCATATAAATTGATTGACATATGTGGATACACCAAGCAATTTTATAATTCTGACTATTATAAGGTCACATGAGGTCACAAAGGTCACATGAGGTCATCAACATGTGGGACACTACCCAAGGGCCACTGTATCTAAGTGTCATGAAAATTGATCGACATATGTGGATACACTAAGCAATGTTATAATTCTGACCATTTTAAGTTCACATGAGGTCACCAACATGTGGGACACTACCTAAGGGTCATTTTATCTAAGTGTCATAGAAATCGATCGACATATGTGGATACACCAAGCAATTTTATAATTCTGACCAAGTTTTAATGGTCATAAACAAAGGTCACATGAGGTCATCAACAGTGGGACACTACCTAAGGGTCAGTTGTATCTAAGTGTCATAAAATCGATCGCCATAGGGTGGATACACCAAGCAAGGTTATAATTCTGACACCATTTTTAAGGTCACATGGGTTCAGCAAAGAGTCAGCATGCGGTCATCAACATTGGGAAACTACCCAAGGGCCTATGTAATCTAAGTGTCATGCAAATCGATCGAATATATGGCACACCAAGCCATGTTATAAATTCTGACCATTAGGTCACAAGGGCATGAGGTCACCAACATGTGGGACACTGCCCAGGGGCCACTTTATCTAAGTGGTTCATATAATCGATCGACAGTATGTGGATCCACCAAACAATTATATAATTCTGACCAATTTAAGGTCACCTGAGGCATATGGTCACATGAGGTCACGGCAACAGTGTGGGACAATACCCAAGGGCCTATGTATCTAATTGGTCATGAAAACGATCGAATATATGGATACACCAAGCCAATGGTATATTCTGAACCATTTTAAGGTTCACCAGGGTCACATGAGGGCCCCAACATGTGGGACACTGCCCCAGGGGCCCATTTTATCTAAGTATCATATAAATCGATCGACATAGTTGATAACCAAGCAATTATCTAATTCCGACCATTTTAAGGTCACATGAGGTCACCAACATTTGGGGACACAACCCTGGTATTGGAATCTACGTGTCATGAAAATCAATCGACATAATGTGACGTGTAGCACTGCTGTTTTTCCCTAGGTAGTGTGACACTTGCGAGCTAAACTTGTACCAATTGAGGGAGGGAGACCATTTTGTAACCTCTCTTCAGAGCTCTGATAAGTTATCAAAAAGAACAATATGAATAAGGGCATTTTCAGAATCTGTTGTCGTCGTTACTATATACATTCGATACGACTGGTTCGAACCCTGCATGGGTAGAAATAATTACTACCGGCAACTACCTGCAACTACTGCAACCCTTTTTTTGTTGCCGAATTGTAACCAATAAACGGTGAAAATCCCACAGGTACGTATTAGGAAATCCGACTACAAACATATCCAAGGTCCGCGGTCTTTAGAACGTACTGATTTCTTCTGACCTATACTAGCGATTATATCAAAGTCCGAGAAAAGCTGAGAAACATGGATGTGTAATACACAAGTTTAAAACATAATTTTCGGTTTCGTAATTTGCCATGCTTTAAACTGGAACGGTATGGAATATGTCGCGGTATTCATTAATGGCCTGCACGGACCGGGCCCTGTAATATGGTAAATTAGGTGTTTGCTTAATATATAACTTGCGCATGGACAAGGGGAGTGGGTCGATTTTCACACAGAATGTTCGTGCATTGTTTTACACTGGACAGATTTGTTACAACTGGGCTTTTTTTAATGAAGTTTTGACAGAATCCCAACCACACTCATCATCGAAAGGCATAAAACTGGCGATTTAACACTGTTCCCATGGTAACACTAGGCCGCTCTGCTATCCCGTTGTGTCAGTGGCATTCCGAGTGTATATTCCTCTCAGTAAAACAAGTTCCCATCCCCACTTTGCGTTTGAAATTTGAACAAAATACTAGCTTACATTGTACAGAGTTATTCCATCGGTCGTTTGTATTGTCACAATTCCATAAGAGGGATGGGGGACGAGTCCAGTATTCTAGAAATGTGTGGGCATCTATTTGACTAAATAACACGAAATGAATGATAAAATGTAACAATATTTACCAGAGAGAGTAGTCCCACGCGAAGTTTATTAATTCGTGTTTGCTTGTTTCAGCTGTCACGGGTACCGGGTCACAGGTTTTCTGTGAGTGAACCTTGGGAAAAATTGGTGACAACAACAACAATGGATAAATGCAAATTAGGAACAACCATTGCCTGTGCAGGTAGGGATGCACCATAAGCTACCAAACAAGAACGAAAATTTGTCTTGCAAACCTTAAAGGTGCAACGAGAGATTTTGAGTCATTCATACTCATATGTAGTGATTTCATATAAATTAGCCACACAAAAGATTTCAAACATTGTATTTGGCTACAGAAATGTCTTAAAACGTGAAGGTGATTTTATTTGCTTTCATTTCAATATAATACGTAGGCTGAATTTCGTATTTGCTCCTATACGAAATTAGATATTTCACAATTTTTGTAACAAAGAAATATTTCTCGGCTTAATCCTTTCAGATGGGGATATTGTAGACGAAAAGCTTTGTATCAGTGCAAAAAATCAGGGCTTTTGATTTTTTCGGGATACCTGATATGTGAAATCTCTTGTTGCACCTTTAATTTCGCATAAAACTAGCCATGAATATAGTACCATGAGGTTAATAATAGTAACAATAATAACATCATGCTAGAACTAGGGATGAAATAAACGTTATTTCGAATTCGACCCCTTTTGTGAATTAACATTCTGATTCCACCCTTTTTATATGTCCCATACCAAATACATATTCACATTTCACCAGTCTCATATCGCCCCAAGAACCCACAAACACCCTATAAGTACAAATGGTTCGCTCCATAGTCGCGACCTGTTCGCACGACAACATACCAAGGCCGGACACAACATTACAAATATTAATGGCAGAACTTGTCTCGAAAATCATCACAAACTCTCTCCAAGTGAGAAAAATAGCTACATTCATAAAATACAACAATATGCCTAAGAAAGAAGACAAACATATGCACAACCCCCTAACAAATATACACAAGCCCAAAAAGAAACTCTTCGACAAACGCAATCGCACTGAACCCGTCAATCCCATCCATCCCTTTGAATTAAATGGTATATTCTTCACATTCGTAACCCCGACCTTTACAAACTCGAGGATGAAAAAAGGTGCGATCATGCCCCGGGATCATGCGATGTCGGCATGAGGTCGAACACACCATTACAAATACAAGACGACAAATCGCCACAAACTCCCCCTCCGAATAAAATGAGCTCAAAACTCTTTCACAAATAAATAATACATATCATAACAAACTAAATCTATTAATAAAATAAACAATACAATTAACATTAAACACAAAACAAAGGCACAACCCCGAAATAAAACCTTAATATTGCCAGAGCTATCGCACAAGACTCCACTTATAAATCAACCTCCCCTAACAAAACTTGGTATGCGCCTACATAAATATTCATTTTACAAACGCCTGCTGCAACTCCATACAGACGATGCGCATACATCCTTTAAAGCATGGATTTGTACGTAACAGTACACAATGCAATCAGTGCCTGATTCTTTGCTCGTGTTGTTATTCGAACGTATGTTTTATCTAGGTTTCGCTATTAAAAAATCGCGCTTTCGACGGCCGCGTTCGCTACTACAACAAACACATACGTGAGTATTGACTCTGATATCTTGGGTACGGGGTTACACATGCGATAAACACAAAAACAAACGGGAAAATAACACACTTCTAGGCCGATTTTGCTTACGAAATTCATTCAGCTTGAAGGCCACATCCCACACCTTCACAGGACCAAATTTGAACAAATTTGCTCAGTCGAGTGAAACGGAGATAGATTTTTTCGGCCGCTCCCGCTCTGCCAAATCGGTACGATTAGATTATAGCTTCATTCTCATGAAGCTAAAAATGACACCCGTCAAATTTTCAGATTCTCCATGAAATTCTGTATTGGAAAAACATTGGTGTCAAATTGTATATAAAAAAATATTGGGCGAGACCAATACATTTTGGGCGTAAATCATCCAATATTATGATATGTTTAATTCGGATACGGTATTTTCAATCCCCTGCCCTCGCCTTTTCAAGGTGCAGTGGGTCCAGCACCCTCTGAGGAGCAATACACATTTTTTGTCAGCAAACTGAACCAAGGAGGATCAGGCCCTTGCCACTGCGCACAAACTGCCCTTTGCCGCGCTTGAAGTGTGATAGAGTGATAGCGCCCTCCCCTATAATCACATTTTGTCACTTAATCTTATGCTAATGACGTGTCAGTCACATCGCTACGCACTATGCTACGCACCAATATAGACTAATTAAAAATCTTTGACATGGCCCGTTAGTTGTATTCCGTTGTTTTTCAAAACAAATTTATGAGCTCATTCCAAATATTTCTTCGTATGTATAAAACACCACAATGATGCAATTGTTGGTTGTCTTTATAAAACAGAAATAAAACATTCGTCAACATACAATACGGTAGCTTTTCCGGACATAAACGCTACAATTTAAGTGTGCTTTTGAACAAGTCTATTTCTCTACGTACTTGGCAAGCAGATGACGGCACTTCTGTTTACAACTTCAAGTAAACAATGCCGAAAACATGATTTAATGGCTGTTTTTTAGTCTTTGGGAAAAGAAAAGTCAAGTGGGGGAACAATTAGACTATTTAGCTGTACATTACAGCAGTAGATACCTATGTCATGCCCCGGGTCATGCCATGACATGTAGGTTAATTTCGTCCCATTTCCATGACTGACCCTGATTTTTAAATTACACGTTTACTATCGCCATGCCCGGCATGGCCATGCATGTCAATGGTCATGGATAGATCTCGCCATCGAACTCCAATACTCCATCAATTCCACTCAAAACTATGAACATTTCCACTCTTTATATTTCTATACATATGGCCTTTACGTGGAAGCTGAAGTCATGCTTTACTTATTGACCGCACTTCAGTGCAGTGGTTAGCCCAAGCTACCCAGACTAGGCTAGCCTATAGCCTAAACAGATAAACTCAGTGAACTGGAGTTTGGACCCACATAGGAAAAATATAGGAGTTGTGTAAATTGTAATTTTTGATCTTATCTCAGAGGTTATGCAATTTTGTTTAGAAGAGCAGGGAGTTATGAAAAATTGTTATTTCCAATACTGACGACTGTATCGGCATATGAAACAATGAATCTGTAGTTTAAGGGGTATGGGGCCATGGGGAGATTTTCTGAAGATACAAATTTCTCTAAATTGTCACTTTATTGGTTGTAGAACATTTACCGAGAACATTTCAAAGGGTTATTGATAAAAAGTTATTATTGTTAGTACATGAAGACAATGTTTTTGTCTTAGTCACCAGTCCTCGAGTCTGATATACTACATAGATGAGCATTCTAAATAAACAAAAACAAAAACAAAACAAAAAAAAATGGTTTAAAAAAAATGGGGGTCACTTTTCTGGAAATGTCCTCGTCTCTTTGTAAAATACTAATAGTCCTTAAGCCATCAAGAAATTTTAGCCAAATTGGTATCCTGAAAGGGGACAAAACGATACATATTATTCAGCCTCAGTACACTATCCTATGTTCACAAAAATAAAGGAAATCTACCAAAGAGACGTTGGCAACGTAAAAAGCCACCAAGTTTTAAAAAAGAGTACGAGCCATATAAAGTTAATAAATGTAAAGAGAGCACGAAGTATGTTCAAGTGCGTCTGCCCCATTGGCAAACTTGGTCCCATTTCTTCTGCAATGCAAAAGAAAATACATGCCCATTTTCCCACCGTCAACCTCCATACAGCGTAAATATAAAGTTTTAAATGCTAGAGGTGCTGATTTAATAATATTGAGTTCAAAAGAGTTCCTCTTCATGTGAGGTCATTGCGGAAACCAGAGCAGCGGGAACCTTCCTATGGTGTTTAGTACTGTTCTTCCTACCATAGTATCTCACAGAAAGACTGGTACAAAAAACCTATACTACCCAAAAACATACATGAACTCTACCACAGAACTCATAACAAACATACCTTTCAGTCGACTGTCGGAACACATTTTCGACGGGAAAAGAATTGCGCCACGTGGATGTTGTTACAACGAGATTGGACTTTATTCCGTATATTGAATACATAGTTTCAAACTCACTGCCAATATAACCTTAAGGAAGAACAAGTGCAATTTGGAATTATTTAAATCAACAATTTGGTCTGATGATGATGGTTGCTTAAGGGCCAATATCAAAAATCCTTACATGGGAATATGGGGGATAGCAGCTGGAATCCCCCCCGATAAGCGGCCGTCACGAAAGTTCAAGGAATGCGCCGGGAAAGCGGCCCATTTAATGTTCACCAAAAACACGGGCGATTGATGAACCCAGCCTTTTCAAGGTTGCATAACATTAGCCACTGGCCCCATTACGGGCAAGGGAAATTTGAAACGCTCCCAATGCACAGCTATGCACTGTACAAAATTTACTCGCGTTATAGTTTCAACATCATGTCACAAATATCTTTCTAAGATTCGTGATTTCAAGAATCGGAGCCTAAGGTTGGCATTCAGGGTAAAAATTTAGCACTGAATGAAGTCGCTGTTGTTGCAAGAGATACGAGTAATTTCAGATGTGGCTTTGTTCGTGATGTCACGGCAGCCTGAGAAGTTATTCATTTTAAATATTTCTTTACTTGACTCAGTGACGAACCTTCAATTGAAACCGACAGGTTAAGGTTGACTCAGATTTTTTTAAAAATCAGGTTTAATATAAAATATACATAATGCTTGTCCATATACTAATCACTGTGTGAAATGACTAAGCTAAAATCGAAGTCTTTCATAGAGAAATCACAACTTTGTTATAAAATTCCAGATGCGGATTTTTTTGTTAAACACGGTATATATGGCACTGTTATAGGCCCCGTACTGTGCGTAAATGTTTACTGCGTGAAAAAAATCTGATTCATCTCTAACTTTGGAGTTAAGCAGGTGACTAATTTTAGTTCTAAATGACTATTTTTTAATTACTACCCAAAACAATTATTTCGAAATCTCTGCGTCGGTCTTAATTCGAGCTAGTGAAAACGATGTACTAGTTTTGCAATAGGTCTGCGCCGAGTGATTCAATTTTCAGTCCTGTTTTGTTCTTATAGTACTGATAGGCCTATTAATTGCATGTGCAGGTGGAAGATTAAGACAGTCCTACAGACTAGAAATGAAGAATTAAAATGGGCCTTTCCCTGGTACACAACTCGTTTATTACCTGCGATATAGGCCTATTGTGAGTTACAAAATTGCATCATACATTGACGATTTTTCCCTTGGTACATACATGGGCCTATTAAAGCCTCTCCGGTACTTCCGAAATTTGATAGGCCCCATGTCACTGGGAAAAAGCGGAAAGCAAGGCAAACTCTTCGAAAATCCTTAAGGGACAAAATTGCACAATAATGATCTCGCAATTTTGTGAAATCTTGAGCAATTTACAGTAATTTTCTCGTATTCCCATATTTTTCGCTATCTTCTGCATTTTCCCCAGTGACATGGGGCCTGATGAGCAAACTTTGACCATGTGTCCATTTATCTGCATTGGTATGCTAAATTAAAACAAACATTTTTTGATACCCATGTGTTCACCAAGGGCCCCTAGGGAGCATAAAACACCCGTGATTTTTTTTAAAAAGTCAAAATCGCAATACTTTTTCATATCGCTCTCCATCACATATCAATTACAAATCGATAGCCGTTTAGGTTTCGGTAAGGAGTTAGTTTGAACTTGTTTTCTTATAAGGAAAATAATAGCATCCTGGAGGATAAAAGCGCCCGTATCAGGCCCGTATAGAGATTTCTTCAAAAATGCGTAAACGCAATCTTAAAATCACTTTCAGATGATTTGCAACCAAAAATATGACCTAAATCCGACTTGTTAAAATAAAAATTTAACATTTGACTTTTCAGAAGAAAAAAGGGATTTTAAATGTACTTAAAAAAAAAGCAGAATAAGTGATTGTGTTTACATCAACAGTACCCCACACACCACCCAAGCACACACCCACACACACTCCACATCACACACACACACCCACACATACACCAAAAATCAAACCAATTGTTCCCTAGAGATTTGCACAATATTCGAAGAAATCACTAATTTAACATTCCTTGATAAATCGAAGTATTCCCATTTAATTATGTACATTACTACGCCACCTTCTAATACCCAGCCTATGTGCTAATATATCTGCCCCAAGCACCCCCCCAAATATCGCAACACAGCGTCGATATAAGCATTTCAATCAAAACTGCAGGAAAAGAGAGGCTTGTAGGCCCTAAATATCACTTAATTGCAGTCCCAAGGGATGTTTGTGAGACGTGTTAAACAAGCCTTTCAATTGCATCACTTATACCTAATACCTGATTTTTATCCAAAAGGCCCCATGTCACTGGGGAAAAAGCGGAAAGCAAGGCAAACTCTTCGAAAATTCTTCAAACTGCCCAAAATTGCACAACAATGATCTCGCAATTTTGTGAAATCTTGAGCAATTTACAGTAATTTTCGCATATTCCCATATTTTTCGCTATCTTCTGCATTTTCCCCAGTGACATGGGGCCTGATGAGCAAATTTTGACCACGAGTCCATTTATCTGCATTGGTATGCTAAATTAAAACAAACATTTTTTGACACCCATGTGTTCACCAAGGGCCCCTAGGGAGCATAAAACACCCGTGATTTTTTTTTTTTAAATTTAAGTCAAAATCGCAATACTTTCATACGCTCTCCATCACATAATCAATTACAAATCGATAGCCGTTTAGGTTTCGGTAAGGAGTTAGTTTGAAGTTGTTTTCTTATAAGGAAACTAGTAGAACGGTTTGGACGGGGCATTTTTGGGTTTAGGGGCGTCCACAGGGTTTTATTCTGTGTTAACTGAGGCTGGATGTTAAGCGTATAATTTTATATTGAATGGAATTGGATAGTGAGACTTGGAGCATAATGGATCGTGTTAAATGTGCTAGAGTAGGCCTACAAGTATGTGAAATGCGGCCATATATGGAATTCGAATATTTGTCACATTATTATGGACCATGTTGCCAATTAAAAATATATAACCGGAGGGGTTGTCATGCACAGAGACAAAAAGAGGAAGTGCAGAAGTGCAACGCGAGATTTCATATAACAGGTGTCCCTACACACTTAAAGATACGAGGACAAATATGCACCGACTAAAAATAAATTAACCATATATTTGAGATAAAATGACTCTTTTGTGGGGGTGGAAAGTTCCGTGATCCAGGAAAAGCATGCATGTTCTATATGATCATGATGCATGCATAGTGTAACAATGCATAATGATGCTATAGTACTAAGCTCAAACATTACGGTTAATTTATTTTACCCCGATGATACTAAGTTCAAGTTCATTTTATTCACACCTCATCTTCCTTGAATATACAATATTGAAAATACAATACAATAATAATATAATTGAAATATAATAGTTTAACAAGCAAAAGCTGACATAATGCAACTTGCAAAAATGAAGGCAATATATACCAATAATACGGTCAAGTATAAGCATGATTGATTATTAACCAAAACAAATCCTACTGTGTTAGAAAATCACTGTAAACCTGTCTTCTCAAGTGCATGCTCTACCATCTGATATCTTGTTCGTGGAAGGAACCACCCCAGCTCCGACTAGACTGACGGCACATCGTGGTACGTTGGCCAAGGAAAATGATAAAAAGACGACATCGAGGAATAGCGAAAATCATCATAGTGTAAAAATAAATTAGTCAATTTTGTAAAAATTAGTCCTATAAGACATCATTTTGGCAAATTTTGTCTTGTCTTATATAGGACCAATTTGTACAAAATTGACTTATTTTTACAGTTGTCAACTTTCACCTGCAGGGGCGAAAATTGCCCTTTGTTTCCTTTTTTGTTTTGGTTTCAATATCACACAATCATTCTTTGGAATGTATAGTATCATCTATTACTTTATTTCCACAATAGCTTTTTCTCAAAATTTCAATGATACTGCATGCTGCGTCTTTAAAAGAAAATCTAAGAGGCATTTTTAAATGATGCGCTTTCCTTTTTTCTCGCAGACCAAATTTGCACTTGGTAAACGCCCCAACCGACCCGGAAGTCGGAATCGGTTCGGACGGGGAAATTTTCGGGTTTAGGGGCGTCCGCAGGGTTCTATTCTGTGTTAAACTGAAGCTTGATGTTAAGTGTATAATTTTATATTGAATGGAATTGGATAGTGAGACTTGGAGCATAATGGATCATGTGAAATGTGCTAGAGTAGGCCTACAAGTATGTGAAATGCGGCCATATATGGAATTCGAATATTTGTCACATTATTATGAACCGTGTTGCCAATTAAAAATATAACCGGAGGGGTTGTCATGCACAGAGACAAAAAGAGAAACATCGAAGTGCAGAAGTGCAACGCGAGATTTCTATACCTACTACAACATAACTATATTTGTAAAGCGCCTATTCCTAAAGCTCTAGGCGCTAGAACATACAACTACCAAAGGCAGGTAAAAAGGGGGAAAGTATTACCAAGCCAAAGAAACAGAAATTAATTTGGATAAATAAGATTTGAGTGTTTTTTTTTTGAAAATACTCAGTGAGGGTGCTTCCCTGATATCACGAGGTAATGAATTCCAAATACATGGGCCGTATGTTGTAAAGGCATTGTCGCCAATAGATTTCCTTGTGAAAGGGATTTGTAGTCTTGTATTCAGCAGCTACCGAAGTTTTCAAATGGAGCTGGAGTAGTACTACTTCGTGTAATGTTCTTTTGCAGATATGCTGGAGAAAAGCATTAATACATTGGTAGATGATTGTGCATAACTTGAAGTTGACTCTCTCCCTAACTGGCACCCAGTGGAGATCGATCGGCAAGAAAAGGTGTAATGTATTCGCGTCGATTTATTCCATTAATGAGACGAACTGCCTTGTTCTTGAATGCGTTGAGTTTGGAGAAATTGCTATTTGTATTGCCAGCAAGGAGAGAGTTACCATAGTCAAGGCGGGATAGTATCAAGCCCCGGAGAATGTTGATGGACATGATTCATTGTCCAGGAAACGCCGTATCCGAGCAATATTTCTCATTTAAAGAATTAAGTGTTTGACAGAGTCTAGAAATCTGGGTGTCCCTACACACTTAAAGATACGGGGACAAATATGCACTGACTAAAAATAAATTAACCATATATTTGAGATAAAATGACTCTTTTGTGGGGGTGGAAAGTTCCATGATCCAGGAAAAGCATGCATGTTCTATATGATCGATGGATGCATGCATAGTGTAACAATGCATAATGATAAGCTCATGATTGAATTATTAAAAAACAAGGCCTACCAAATTACCCTTGCACAGATACTCTCTACATTTCTTAGATTAAGTCCCTATGTAGCGGCCGAAAAGTGGGAGCCTATTTTGTTTACGGTCGACAAGTGGCTTGAAAAGCAGGTTGTCAAGGCTCATATGAATTTAGCCGTCGCCTCAAATGATTAGTTCCACATGAGAATACGGGCCAAAATGATTTTACACCACAATTTGGCAAATAGGCCTACGAAACTGAGTCCCGTCAGTCTGTTGTATTTTTAGCCTGCGTAGTTTTGAAGATACTGCGAAAGAATGCGAACCACGGCCACGCGCAGGTGAAATTCGGAGTTCCATTATTATGAAATGGCAACGTGAAATCTGTTGCAAATCACCGGTTTCGGGCTAAAAATAAATTATTTGATGGTCTCGTTTATTTGTCTGAAATGTACGAAAACTACGGCAATGAAAAGGAAACATTCAGCTTTGTAATGGTTGATTGTGACATGTTGTTACTTAAAACTCCACGATAGTTGAAAGATTGGGAAAATTTCCCCCATAGTTTCGTTAGACAATTCGTTGCTTATCAGAGAGTAATTATCAGCGATCAAGCTGATGTGGCCCTCGGAAATTCTTTTTGTATAACGCGGCGTATTATTCGACACCATAATCAGTCAAATACTATTTCGACTAATTCGTTTGTACCTTAATGACATGATTATGTGCATTCTTTCGGAGCAGCCGTATTGGTGCGTTTATAGTTCTTATGTAGTGGCCGTAAAGCGGTAGCATATTTTATCAGCTGTATTGGTGCGTTGCTATAGTGGCTGGAAAGTGGGAGCCTATTTTATAGGCCTTATTGGTGCTTTGCTATGTAGCAGCCGGAAAGTGGGAGCCTATTTTGTTTACGGTCGACAAGTGGCTTGAAAAGCAGGTTGTCAAGGCTCAGTATGAATTTAGCCGTCGAATCAAATGAGTAGTTCCACATGAGTAATCAACCCAGGAGTCGGCCGTTTTTTTTTTACATCAACAACACGTTACTATCTACCCAGGATTTTACCAGCCTTTTAACAAAAGAAAAAAACACGGCCGGAAAGCAAGAGGATTCACGGCGCTTCCTCTGGCACGGAATTTCGATATGAGCCCTAAAATAATTACCATGAATGTTCTTAAAAAAAAAAGAATTCGGACTAGAAGAAATGGGACCAAGTTTGCCAATGGGGCAGACGCACTTGAGTATACTTGGTGCTCTCTTTACATTTATTAACTTTATATGGCTCGTACTTTTTTTTTAAAACTTGGTGGCTTTTTACGTTGCCAACGTCTTTTTGGTAGATAATCTGTTAACACATTATGAAAGTCGAAGTGATCCATGATGACGGTGTATGTTCGAGAAGCTTGCATGGAATTGAAGTAAATGATACGGGACGATAATTTTCAGAAACAGTTCTATCCCTTTTTTGTAAATAGGGAAACATTTGCGCTTAACTTCATTGGGGAGTTTCCAGTGTCCACATTTCTGGAACATGTTCATAAATACTGGAGCAATGCTTGAAGAGCAACTTAATAAAACCATCGCTGGAATTTGTTCAGGTCCAGTTGCTATATAGCGCTGCTATATGTCTAGAACATCAATCCAGAAATTTTTTTTTCTACTCTTGTCAATAGAACATCAATCTAGAAAATAGCAGCTATATAGCGCCAGCGTCGGGCGAAAATTGTCTAGTCTAGAGATCAAGCTAGAAATAGCATAGATAAGAAGCGAAGCTTGATCTGTGTAGAGTCGGTAACTATAATTTTTTGCATGCTATAGATGAGGTGACATGTGACGTCAACGCCGGGCAACGAACAAAGCACTCAGCCCGGCAGTATGCGTAAACACCTGCAGGGCTTGTGCTTTTAAAATTCGCGCTCAATCAGGCGTGATAAGCTAAATGATGCTGTAACTGTATGGGCATATTTCTTCGCAACCTTCTAACATGTCATAGAGAGACCAGGTGCTAACCTTGTGTTTGTAACATGATGTCACCTCACCTATATAAGCACCACTATTTTCTACAGATAATCCAGAAAATATTTTTTTTTCTAGGGCCTACGTCTCATCGAGAAGATCAACTAAATAGTCAGCTAATAGCGCTTGGGGGAAAATTGAATCTGTACTTATTTTTGGTTTTTGCTATAGCGGCCGCTATGTGTCTAGAAGACAAACTTGAAAATGAACATTTTTAGAAGATCAATCTAGAATATAACATTGTTTGTACTGTAGTCTAGAAGATCAACAACCTAGAAAAATAGCACTATATACAGGGTGTCCCAGAATGCATTAGTACCCATCGATACCCAAAATGTTTATTTTTTTTTTTCCCATAGAAATCAATAACATTAGGTAAGTTGGGTTTCATATTCCAACTGCATTATACTAGTCACCCTTTCATAAAGATTTTGAATCATAAAAAAATCGGACGACCAAAGTGAAAATACACTTAATTGTGTTAGAGGGATGATTGCATCCTTTGGGCCAAGTGAAAAAAATGTATGTGTGTGTTATCCCTCGACGTACCAAGCCTTTTTTTGCACCACCGTATCCTCCCTTCGGAAATCTCTTACGAAGCACTTGATACTTTTGATTTTGGTACCAATAGAAGCTATGATCATTCTCTTTCCCTTGATACCAAGCTAAGTACCAGCATGCCCTTTATGCATCACAGTGACGTCTAAAGCCATTAGGCAGCAAAAAATTGTCAAATTTTCAAAAACACAAGGCACAATAGGCGGAAAAATTCAATTTTGCACCCAAATTAATTAGGACTATCAGATTTTTTTAAGCTGGTTTTGGCTCGAAATCATCGGCAAAAGCAAAAAAAGACAGCTTCTTTTATATACCTACAGAGGGTTTTAGTGCTTACTCTGCAGAAAAAGTACAAAATAGTATATAATAGGCTAATTCTTGTGTCGGCCATGAGCTTTACTGTCTACCGAGGTTTATGACATCATTTTGCCGTCGCGAACTGGGCATATTAGTACTCATTTTGGTAGCGAAGGAAAGAGGAGGGCCACAGCCTCTCTATTGGTACCAAAATCAAACGTTTGAGGGTTTAATAACGAATTCCCGAAGGACAAAGCAGGTTGTAAAAAAGCGTGCCCAGGAAGAGGGTAAAAGTACACATACACTTTTTTTCACTGTGCCCAAAGGATGAAATCAGCACCTTTAACACAATTACGTTGTATTTTCTTTTGGTTAGTCCGATTTTAACGATTCAAAAATTCTGATGAAAGGTTACAGTATCATGCGGTGGATATTAAACCAATTACCTAATTGTCATGATTTTCCTATTGAAAAAAAAAATCAAACATTTTTGGGTATCGATGTATAATATTTGGGACACCCTGTAGTGTCAGCGCTAGCGATTTTTCTACTCTAGACTTAGTCTAAAGATCAATCTAGAAATAGAAAAAGCCTATCTATCGCCAGGGAAAATTGTCTAGTCTAAAGATCAATCTAGAAAATAGATTTTATCACCGTAACGATATAACTTTTTGCTATAACACCGCCCCGCTATTTGTCTAGAAGATCAATCTAGAAATAAGCTTTTGTCTAGTCTAGAAGACCAATTTTTATAAAAAATAGCAGCGATAAAGCGTCAGCGCTGAGCGAAAATGTCTTCAATCTAGAAAATAACAGTAATAGGACAGCTTTTTGGGGTGTTGTAGCCACCGACGCGCTGGCTCTATTCGCAAATCTGGGGTTATGTGGGTTTTACCTTCAAAGTTCGGTGTTGCAGGAAACAATGTTCGTGCGTTTATATCCTCTAAAAATTAAAAAGATGATTTAGCAGTATGGAGTAAATTTCGGGGTGGGGGTGGGGGTGGGGGGATATATCATCCCCAATATTTTGATGCAGGGGGAATGCCCCCACCAGCTGATGCCCCATTCATATGTTACATAATCACAGGTGTCCCAGAATAAAATGCAATCCTCACAGTCAGTGCTATAATTTCCAAAATACTGAATTATTCAATTTTAGAACAGATTCTGAAGGACGAACTTGTTTCGTACTCCTGTCAATTTTGCTTGACGGTTCACTAGTTTTGAAAAACAAAGGGCTATTTGTTAACCCGCTGTTCAAATTACCCATTCCAAGGTGGCCGTAGATCATGTGAAACAGTTTCACTTGAAAAGTGGAATAACATGTCTTTCAACACAAAACTCCTGTGGTACTATAATCCTGTCTGTTTTTTAAAAATTACTAAAATATTGTCGTCATGTTTGTATTATACCACGGTATTTATTGCCTGTACAGTATTTCGCTCTGCTCATATTTAGAATAGTAACTAGCGACTGGCCAAATTTTATCTCCAGGGCGTCTGACAAAATCGTGTTGAATAATGTAAATTGCAGGAAGGGATTAAATACCCAAAGGAAATGGAAAGATTGGGGCTATATTCGAAATTATTTAAAACTGTTGAAATGTTGACGAGATTCTGTACGGGCCTATCTTTTCTCAAACATGATGTTCAAGTTTCATATGATTTGCTTCACTGCTTTTAGAACCAAGGCGATTAAGTTAAGTAAGCCAACAATTTAAGCCATTCCAAGTTAGACTGATGAATACACAATTAAGGCATGTAAGTACTACGAGGTGCTGGTTGTTGCTTTTCTTCCTGTAACTCTTCGTATCCTTAACTACTACCCGGTTTGGTTCAATTAGCCCAGTATAACCTTGTAAACTAAATATTTTAATATTAAAAACATTAAAGAAAAACATGGCTTTGACAAATATGGGAGAAAATGGTCTTTGTTCACAATGACAAAGTTCTGAATGTGTTTGATGTAACTGAAGTTTGGTTTTCAGTGGTTTATTTATTGTGTGTTGGTTTGTTGGTCTATCAATGGTCCAAGTATTTCATACTGCTATCCATCACTGGAATCTGTTGCCTAACAGATTAACAGATTAATGATTTGAGGTGCTTTTAAAGATAGTGTCAAAAAGCACCTTGAAAATAAGGCTAAATTATTGACGAACAAGATCTTTTGTATATGTAAAACAGGGTTTTTACAGGTAGTTTTGTGCATGGTGCTTAGATTAATAACTTTTTAGTTTGATTGCGTTCCTTTTGGTATGTTGTTGGGCAAGCCTTTTAATTTGCCGGGTGGAATGTACCGGGGGTGAATGGGGGGTTGGGGTGGGTGGGTAGGTGGGTGAGTGGGTAGGTGGGTGAGTTCCTTGGGAGTGATGGCTGTGTGGGTGAGTGGGTTGGTGGTGAGTGAGTGAGTGAGTGAGTGAGTGAGTGTGCGAGCGAGCGAGCGAGCGGGCGAGCGAGCGGGCGCGCGAGCGGGCGCGCTAGTTCTTTCGTTCTTAAAAGCGTGATCTGGTCTGCTTTCTTTTTCTCTGTCACTATCGATGTAATGATAACTTGGGTGAGTGAGTGTACGTGAGTGAGTTAGTGATTTGTGAGAGTGAGCGTGGGTGAAAGTGGAAAGCACGTGGTAGTACTGATGTGCAATGATCTTTACAATCAGGCTGGTGCATGTTTTTATGTTATAATTTATAGTTTTAACATTGTAACATGATATATTTTTTGTCTTCTTCTGTCATAAGGACACCATTGGAATTAAGTTTTTGTTTATTACAGGCTTTTTTGGGTTTTATCCTTAGTACGCAATTTCGGTTGTATATCAATCCTCCTTTCCCTTTTTTGTCCGATAATTGTGATTGTAATGTTTACAATGATTATAGGTATATATTTTGCTTTTAATGTCATGTGTGCAATATATGTGTGTATCTTTTGGAGAGTACTGAAAAAATGAGATGAAATGAAAAGTTATAACTATTATACCATGGTGTCTTCAACATCCATTCAGACCATCCATTTATTTGGTATTGAATCCCTCCATGCAATTTGCAGTATTCACATGGATTTGTCAGACACACTTATACTCGATTCGCGATGATATAGAGCTTTGCGGAAAAGCTTTGGGTCATATCCATAGTGAAATAGGGAAGAAGCCATTTTAATCTATTACAAGAAGGGCGCTTCACTACATAACCATAGAAAGTGACTTGAAAGGAAAGGGCCAAGTACAAACTTATTTGTTTATGTAGATATCTGATGGAATTTGGACAAGTTTTAATACAAACCGATTCTAAATCATTCACCAGCACCTTCACTACAAAAACGGTGGTGTTAGGAATTAAACGCTTATCTGTAGTCCTGCGAAAAAAGCCATCTTTTAATGTTTGAGTTGAAAGTGTTTAAGAATATGGCATTATAGAATAAGGAATTAAAAAATGATAATTAAGCAAAACAGAGGGAAATGGATAATAATTAAATTCCTACTGAACACTATACACGGTATGTATAATGTTTGGTCCTTGTTCATAAATGTACACTGGACAAAGTAATCCCCCAAATTCTTTAGACTAAAGTTAATTTAGGCGACGTAAATTACACGATTGTTGTTTGAGTTTTTTGGTGTTCAGGGCAAGGTTTTCTTTTCCAAAATAATTCAATCCGACCTGATTAAACTATTGAACTAAGGTGGACCTCATTAGTATATTGATATGTTTACTTAGTGTTATTAGTTTAGGTACGTATGAAAGTAATGATGAGGCCCAAATCACCGTGTGGACAGCGCAAAATCATTGTTACCATATTCAGATCATAGCGCACCGGACTTATACAGGTAGTATTCACATTTTAGCGTACGTACTTTACCATGTGACCCTCTATGTTTTGGACCATTGCACGTGGGTCTTGACGTTTTAGTGAGCGTTACAGTTCTTAAGAATACACGGACAAGAAGTGCTGCAAAGATTTATTTGTTGTACGCCTCTCGCAAAAAGCTCTCTCCCGTAAAAAAGTACTGGTTGTCCCTATATCAGCGCGAATCGAGTATAAGATAAAACATTTAAGCTTGGCCAAGTCGCTAACTTATACTATTCTCAATATGATTAGAGGAAAATACTGCACAGACGATAAAAGACTATGGATAAAACAAAAGTACAAATATTTTAGAATTCATTTTTTAAAAAAAAAAAGACAGGATTAGTACCAGGAGATTTTTGTAGTAAAAAGACATTTTATTCAACTTTTCAAGGTGAACCTGCTTCAACGATAACACAAACTTGGAATGGGATAATTTGACAGCGGGTTATATAATAGTCTTTGTTTTCAAAACTAGTGAACCATATCAGACAAAAATTGGACAGGATGTACGAAACAAGTTCATCATTCAGAATATGTTATACAATTTGAATAATTCTCAGTAATTTTGAAATTATAGCACCAACTGCGAGGATTGCATTTATTTTGGGACACTCTGTAGTTTAAAAATGGTAGTTTAAAAAAGGGCATTTCTATAGTCCCCCTTTGCCAACTAAAGTTGGCGGGGGACCAAAAATGGTAAATTTCCACGCATTCATAAATTTTCATCAACCCCATCCCCTCCAATGTCAAAAGGAAATTTACGCCACTGATATTAGGGTTTTGATAGATTTTAAAGTGACAGGAGATTTTTTAGGATATGAATTTCAAATTTCACTGGATCGGTTGTAGACCACCACCTGAGAACGTTTGTTAGGTTTATTGGACAAACAGGTGCAAAAGAAAACCGCAAACCTTGTTTTGAACTTGCCTGCTATCGTAATCGTTCCCCATAGAAACCATGCTTTGACTTTCTGTCGTGCACGACAGAAATTACTAAATCATCATCTTATTACATAAAGACGGCGTATTCGGCTTATTAAAAAAAAAAAAAAAAAAAAGTTTACAAGGGTTATAACAATATATCCTATTTTTGACCAAATTTGACCTTTGACCTATGTCACATGACCCACTTTACATCCCAGCCAACGCCTACTTGAGATGCATCTATGTTGCGAAGATGGACACCCACACTTGCTTAGATCCAGAGATATTGCGTGGGACGCACACACGCACACACACACACACACGCACGTGTACACACACACGGACGCAGGGCATTTCTATAGTCCCCCTTTGCCAACTAAAGTTGGCGGGGGACCAAAAATGGTAAATTTCCGCGCATTCATAAATTTTCATCAACCCCATCCCCTCCAATGTCAAAAGGAAATTTACGCCACTGATATTAGGGTTTTGATAGATTTTATCTTAAAGTGACAGGAGGAGATTTTTTAGGATATGAATTTCTCTCAAATTTCACTGGATCGGTTGTAGACCACCACCTGAGAACGTTTGGAAGGTTTATTGGACAAACAGGTGCAAAAGAAAACCGCAAACCTTGTTTTGAACTTGCCTGCTATCGCAATCGTTCCCCATAGAAACCATGCTTTGACTTTCTGTCGTGCATGACAGAAACTACTAAATCATCATCTTATTACATAAAGACGGTGTATTCGGCTATTCACTTCAGGTGTGATCTAATACATTGGTAAGCATTCCAAATATGTAAAAAACCTAGATTCGAGAAAAATTATTCACTTACAAGTTACAGGGGTATTTACTACAACCAATTCCAATACAACAGTGCAAAAAATGGATTTTGATGAAAAATCTTGAAGAAATCGCCGAAAGTGGCTTTAAGAATGGCATATATGGGAGATCACTAGCCATATCTGTATGAATTAAAGGTGGAACACAGAATCTATATACATCAATCAAGTTCCGTATTTGACCCAAAGAATGATTTAAAACCAGTTTCAACAAAATCGGCGGGACCATAATTCTGTAGGCCTAAATGATGACCTTGAACTGTCTTGAGTACACTGTACTAATACTTAAATACCTTTATATTTTTAGCCCTGGATAAACTATTTTATAAAACGCCCAAGAACACATTTTATAAAATGACACCCGTCAAATTCTTCATGAAATTCTGTATTGGAAAGGGAAAAACCTTCAGATGAATGTCAATTGTATATAAAAAATATTGGGCTAGAACCAATACATTTTGGGGCGTACACATCCATAGTATGATATGTTTTGGATACAGTATTTTCAATCCCCTGCCCTCGCCTTTTCCCTGAGGAGCAATACAACTTTTTTGTCAGCACACTGACCAAGGAGGATTCGGGCCCTGCACTGCGCCAAACATGTCCCCTTTGCCACGCTTGAAGTGCGATAGCGTGATAGCAGCCCTTCCCCTATAATCACATTTTGTCCCTTCACCTAACGCGGCCCAGATGCATTGAGAGGCCAAACGAAAACTGGGTACCGACGAAAATGTTTCTCGTTGCATCTCTGCCGTCAACAACTAACTATTTTGGTCGCAGCAAATGACCTCGCATTGCACCTCATTGCATCTGGGACGGTCCTTCCCGTAAATGACGCGATTTTCCTCATTGCATCTGGGACGTCGTTTCGGAAAATGACTCGAATGTCCTCGTGCACATCTGGGACGTCTTTTGGAAAATGACGCTATGTTCCTCGTGCATCTGGGACTCTTTTTTGGAAAATGACGCGATTTCCTCGTTTCATGCTTGGACGAAGAAGTCGTTCTGGTAAAATGAAACAAACGATAGCAATTCAGATTCATACAAAACTACTTTTACAAGAACCCACCAATTTGCTCCTTTTTCAGAAAAAAAAATAAACGTTTTACTTGCCGTGGCCTGCTTTTTACTTGCCGTTGACTTAAAAAATTACAAGTCCAACTTCCGTGGCCCTTTTGCCACGTCGTTGTAGATAACAAGCTAACAAACCAGCGTCCAAAAATTGAGGCAATTCGTTGCCAAGTCCTTACGGCCTATGCATAGAACGTATTTAGCAAAGAATTAACCCTCAATTTTTGGCCGGTTTGTTAGCTTTTTTTATCACACAACGTACTTGTAATTTTTTTAAAAGTCATGTGGCAGGGCCACGACAAGTCAAAACGTTTATTTCATTTTTTACAACCATGGGAGAAACTCCTCGTTACTCCTCCTGAGGATAAACAAACCCCAGGAAATACCGCCTTACACCGATTAAAAAACTAAGCCCTACGGGCATAAAGACCAGTCTTTGCAATAAGACTGCTAAATCCCTGCAGGCCATCAAGACGCTGACCCTACACTACCGACTAAAACTAAGCCCTGCGGGCCATAAGACCCAGGTCTTTGCAGAAAGACCCGTAAACTCCCCCGGCATAAAAGACCCGCGTCGACTTTTTAAAAGCTCAAAACACTTATGTGTTGGGTTGATGTGGTATATCCTCGCCCAACAAATCAGGCGGATCTCGTTTCAAACGGTTAGCTAGTGAGTAGCTAGTTAGTAATAAAATCGTGCGATCAAACCGGTAGCATCCTCATTTCCAACCGTTATGTCTACAACCAAACCTTGGCGTTTCATGGGGCACCGCGGTCAATGCAACAGAAGCCCAATGGATACTATGTCACTAGGAGAATCACTGCATTAGTACCACCATTACTTCTACAGGGATTGCAGAGGACAAGAAATGAGGTCATAGCTCAGACCCCTCCAGCATTTCGCCCTGATCAGAACACAATCGGTCAATCACGGTCGCCCGGAATCATCCGGTGCCCCGAATGACGGCGCAGCATGGTGGATCTGAGCTTAGCAAAGTGGGTTCCGAGGATTCCTCTTGCTCTGGTGCTTCAAAGTGAGTTATAGGTGGTGTCCTGCTTTCATAGCTCAAACCCTCAAGCATATTCGCCCTGATCAGAACACAATCGGTCAATAACGGTCGCCCGGAATCATCCGGTGCCCCGAACGACGGCGCAGCCTGGTGGATCTGAGCTTAGCAAAGTGGGTTCCGAGGATCCCTTTTGCTCTGGTGTTTCAAAGCGAGTCCTGCTTTCATCTGCATCTACGAGCAAACTGCAAAGGGGTAGTCGTAGGAAGTTTTCTTTAGCCTGCAACTAAGGTACTCATTCCTACTTTCGCCCATAACTACCCGTAGATCAGATGTTAGTTTGAAAACCGTTAGTGGGTTAGCCCCAGTTCCCATCTAACTGGCAAGAGGCGATCACCGGCGTTACAGCTATGCCTCATTTCCCGGTCCCCTGCAACTGGTCCCCTGCAATTCTTGTTTTGCAACAGTACTTTCATTGCAACGAGGTTAGTATTTAGTCATGGTTACATCTTCACGCCGGCTTCCGTCAATTCCTTGTTTCAGAGGAGCATTGGCTTGTGCTTTGTATTTAGCCTTAGATGGATTTTTACCACCCATATTAGGGCTGCATTCATCACAACCCGACTCTCGAAAGCCTAAGACTAGCCAGCAACGAGCGTCCGCAGGGACCTGAACGTGCCATACAGCACAAGGTCCTCACTCAACAGGTAACCGCACGTCACCGGTAAGTCACAGCTTCCTTACGCTACATTTCCCTCACGCTGCTTGCACGTGGGGATTCAGCGCTGGGCTTTTCCCGCTTCACTCGCCGCTACTGAGGGAATCCTGGTTAGTTTCTTTTCCTCCGCTTAAATTCAGCGGGTGATCTTGCTCGATCTGAGGTCGAGTCATAAAGACATTGAGAATGTTAGGTGTCGGTTCCTCTTGCAGAGAACAGGCCGCGCCGGCACACGCCAGGAGCGCTTTTCAAGCCTGAGCGCCTCGGAACCATTCGGGCGGCACCTTACCGTCACCCCCGTCCCAGAGCTTTCCAGATGGTCCGTAGGGATTTACCGGTCAGAACGCTGGCGCAATTTTCGCTGGTTCTGCCTCACCCGGACCGTCCAGCCGCGCCTCTCGGCACGGAACACAGACAGGTTGTGGAGGAGGTGCCCCTTTCTATGGACTCCTTTAAGGCTCGCATCTAGTGTCCTTACATATATATAGAACCTTAGCCAAGCCTGACTATCAGAGGAGTAACCCCTCTTATATATATACTTTCTGGTTCCGAGCCAGGCCCCCAGCCACTACAGGCCGGCTTTTCTGACCTCTGCGCATGTTACATTTTTGTACACAACCAATGTAACAAAAATATTTTTTTCCTTATGTTTAAAAAAATCCAGATTTTGCATACAGCACCAGTCCAATTGTTGAGCTTCTCCAGTGGAGAGCTGCTCCCGGTAAAATCACCCACTAGTGGGAAAACACCGGGTCTGCTGCCTAACAAAATGTTGGCGCAAAGTGCACTACCATATCAGCCGCCAAATACTGGCAAGGGCTGAGCCGGCCCTGGATCAAACCAGAACCACTTACCGCTAAAGACCAAGGAAGCGGTCTGCTCTGGAGTCACTTTTTCACCCAACAGTGTACCTATTGGATCTAGGGCGAAGAGCAAGGAACCGGGTCATGTTCCCGTCTTACCGTAATTCGCTCTCGTGAATCGGTCACATCAGACATACCATCCCTCTTATATATATACGTTCTGGTCCCGAGCCAGGCCCCAGCCGCAACCGAAAGCGTCCCTAGATCAAAATCCAGATTTCGCATACGGCACCCGTCCATTTTTAGCTCTCTCCAGCGGAGAGCCGCTCTCGGTAAAATCCACTACTAGTGGGAAAAAGCCCCGTCTGCCGCCTACAAAAATGTTGGCGCAAAACACACTAGCCGCTCAGACCAAAAACCAAGCCCCGGGCCGGTCCGGGCTGGGGAGACATACTCCCCTATAGTATACGTTCTGGTCCCCGGCAGTTTGGTGCCCAAATGGCACCTTCGTTTCTACCGCGTCATAACTGAACCACATACGACCGGTGTGGGTCTGCGATCAGAGAAACCGGTACGGGACGGGCACTTTCTTATGCAAGCAAGCGGTAGGGGCCCTCAATGCCCTCTCCTAGGGGCATTTGCGGAGAACCGACACATGGCCGACATTGGTCGCAAGCCACGGGCAATGTCCCTGCCGACAGTAGTGAAGACTACCGCAAGGAGGCTGCCAGTTGGCGGTGTACAAAAGTAGGGCCCGGCTGGGCCATGCGAACTTTTCACCTGGCCGGGCATGGCATGCGAACTTAACGTGACTGGGCCACGGCGCGAAACACTGCACAAGTAGGCCACGGCCCAGCAGCGCCCAGCGAAAACTTTCACGTGGCCCCGGGCCACGGCAGCAAAACTATGAAAAAGAAAAAAAAACGCTGCCCAAAACCCGTCTCTAGTCTAGCTAAAAAATGCAAATCAAGATGCCAAAATTGAGGGGAAAAAGATCGATGAATGTTTCACCTGAATCTTGCCTTTCTTCATGTCAAGACATACGTCTTATGAAAATGCATGTCTTATATGTTAAAAAGGAAAATGCGGCTCTAAAACATTATTAATCTTTTACCCTCAAATTTTGCTATCGAGTTTGCATTCTTAACATTGCCGGGCCACGGCAGGTGAAAGTATAAACAAGGCCGATAGAGAACAAGACACATGCCCTATCACTGAAAAGGCAAAAATGCGACTAAACAATTCAGGAATCTTTCCCCTCAATTTTTGGCATCTTTTTGCATTCTCTAACGTAGGCGGGCCCCGGCAGTGGAAAGTATAGACAAGGCCTATAGCGAACAAACATATGCCCTAACATAGAACTAGGCAAATCGCTACTAAAAAATTCATGAATCGTTTCCCCATATTTTGGTTTAAAACGGCAGTATAGTGAATGATACGTATGTCCTGATCCGGAAAAAGGTGTCATTGATGTAAAAAGTTCACAAAAAGTATTGCAAAACATTGAGGGGTATGGTTTCATTTGTTTAATGGTTCGAGTGCTTGCATTGCTTTGCTTTACTTACTTTGTTTCTTTAGTAAATTTGTAGTGTGGTTTACTGAGCATGAGAAAAATTCTAAAAACAAAGTTCGGAAAAAGGATCATGAAAAGGCACATTGTTTCATGCAGTGCCTATGGCACATGAAAATACAACATTAAGAACCGTTTTAACATTTTTCTTACTTTTATCTGTATAGTTTACGGATCATGTGGTCACTTTTAACCACAATCTTAGTGTCTTTGACGGGGAATGGATTGTTCACTATAGGGTTTTTTTTTTGTGGTGTGTTTTTTTTTAACAAGAATAAAGGTTGAAAAAGGTTATGTCCCAAATCTCAGGGTGTAGTTTCTTTGTTACTCTGAGTTTCGTTTACTTGCATTGCTTTACCTTCTTGTTTCTTGAGTGAATTTGTGCTTGTGGCTTCCTGATCATGAGAAAAGTCCTAAACAAACAAGAAGTCAAAAAAGGATCAGCTAAGCCACATTGTTTCGTGCAGTACCAAAGTGCATAAGAAAACCAAACACGAAACTTAGAAATTTTTTCCTAAATGTCGCTATCCGTTTACGGATAATATGGTTCACTTATAATTTTTATTACTTTTGTTTAGTTTGGATGAACTACAAACATTTCTTAAATATGCGCCAATATCAAGGTTTGGTGCTACCTCAGCCCAATCTGTGTTGTTCATCACAATTACCACCCGGTAGCCATCACAACCCCGGTAGCCATCACAAACCGTGCTAGAAAACCTGCCCGTCAAGCCTGGAGAACCGTTCTCATGGAGGTTTTCTTGGTCGCAAAGGGGAGATACTGAAAGTCCAAATCTAATCTTTTTGATGAGTAAAGTTGAGTAATTTTGCGGCTATTTTGAAATGCAAAATACAATTGAACTAAAATTGGAAGCAGGGGTTCGAAAGTAACAATAAAAAGAGCAACTAGAATGAGGAACAGGGTTCGCAGTCCCTCTAAAGAAACAACGGAATGAAATGACCTCTGAAAATAAAGGTTGAAGTACGTGGCGATTAGAATCACACATCTTCTAAAAACTCTAGGTCAATTTTGTCTCTCATGTTGGTGATGATACCTATGTCAAAGAAAAACAAACCAAATCAATAAACAGAAAAGAAAAATATGCTTATTTTTTTGTTTGTGTTAGGTATTAGGTCGCCGATCTTAGAGAAATTTTATATGTTGAGGATTTAACAAGGCGGTCCGAACCCACACAAGGTACACCGCCCAGTGCGTCGCTAAAGAAAAGAAGCAACAAATTTAATATCTAAGGAGATCTGTGATGGCCCACCAAGTTTCATCCTCTACAACATGTTACGTATTGACTCGGATGACCCCACAGACCTTGAAAATGACCTTCCAAGAGTCAACACTGATTGAACCACACCCACCAGTTCATCCTCCTACAACATGATTAGTGATTTGACCTTACAATGACCACACAAGACCTTGAAAATGACCATCAATTTTTATGGCAACTGAATGATGACCACACTCACCAATTTTTAATTCAACCACATGTTTATTGATTTGACCTTGACCCCGCATGACCTTCAAAGGACCTTCAACAATTTTGGCACTGAATGGTTGGAACCACACCCACCAAGTTTCATCTCCTACCACCATATTTAGTGATTTGACTTGGAGACCCCCTCAGACCTTCACATGACCTTCAAAGTTTTGGAAAGGGAATGTTGATCACACCCACCAAATTTACCTCCAACCACATGTTAAGGGATTTGACCTGGAGACTCGGATGCACTTGAAATGACCTCAAAATTGTTGGTACTGAACTGTTGACCACACCCACAATTTCATCCTCCTACCAAATGTAAGTGATTTTTTTTTTTCCTTTCTTTTTCGTTTGACCTGGATGACCTCGGATGACCGTGAAATGACCTTCAAAATTTTTGGTACTGAATGTTGACCACACCCAACCCAAATTTCATCCTCATACACAATGTTAAAGTGAATTTGACTGGGATGACCTCGTATGACTTGAAATGACCTTCAAAATTTCTGCATTGAATGTTGACCACACCCACCATTTTACAACCTACTACCACATGTAAGTGATTTGACCTGGAGGACCTCGGATGACTTGAAATGACCTTCAAAATTTTTGGTATGAATGTTGACCACAACACCATTTAATCAACCTACCACAGGTTACGTGATTTGACCTTGGATGACATCATATGACCTGAAATGACATTCAAAATTTTCGGCAATGTGTTGACACACCCACCAATTTCATCTCCTACCAATGTTAAGTGATTTGACTTGGATGACCTCGGATGACTTGAAATGACCTCAAAATTTTTGGCCACTGAATGTGACCACACCCACCAATTTCATCATCCTACCACAAACAGATAAGTATATAGCAAGTTTAGCGCCATGGTGCCTATTTGACCCCCATTGCCTTGACCAATGCCACATGCCCTCCTCTGAATCTCCGCAGCATACTGAGGCATCTATGGTGCGAAGATGACATCCATACTGGCTCCAATCAAAAAGATATGTGTTTACAATGTTTATTATAGCGATTTAGCTATTTGTGACCATATTTTGACCCTATTTTGACACATTGACATTTGACACCCCCCCATGCCACATGACCCCACTTGTATACACCCAACCCCTATTGAGATACAATCTATGCTGCGAAGATGGACTTCCACCATTGTTTAGTTCCAAAGATATCGTGAGGAACGCACACACGCCGGACGGCTACCATTTTCTAAGCCCCCTTAGCCCAAATGAAGTTGGCGGGGGCCAAAAATGCGTAGGCTCGTACATGATGAAGCAGTTCCTTAATTGGCACAGGGCTACTCCAAACGCTTCACATCAGACTTGGAACGAACTCGCAGTCACCCCTCAGACCTGATGTCGTTGTCTAGGCAGTTAAGTTGCAGCAGGTCGACTATAATCTGATGTCTTCACCATCTGTGACGCACTTGCCTGGGATTTACAGGTCCAGGAGGTAGGGTCCTATTGAATGTGGTACGCTCTGCGACCGGTCTATCAGTCCCATTGGCTATTTCTATAGGGTGAATTTTGAATGCGAGGGCGTGGACTTCTTGCTGTTTCTGAACTGGTTTTGGCTCGTCTGAATCAGAACGATCAACAGCATTTGGCTTGCCAACTTAAAGCATAATCCGGCGTTTACGCTGCTAATGTCAACCAGGAAAAATAAAATAATTCTGCGTCCACCATTTCTGATTCTTTCATGCTAGCGAGTGATATTAACGTATTGATCACTTCTGTCTACCCCGGCTAGGTTCTCGGTGTTTCCCAAGATCCCGGTGGTTGGGTCCTTTGATCATGGGTTCCTAGGTCTACACCTCTATACTAAATTTTCTTTTGATTGTTTTTTCCGGCGTCACAGAAAGCATGGTAGAAGGAGGATAAGACTGTCAAGATGCTACTGTCTTTCCCTACTTTGAAGGGCAGATTGCTGTTCTGCTTAGAGTAGAATGTCCCTCCTTCATTCCTTTGCGACGGGCGAACTTGTGGCTTTTCTTTTTTAAGGCTTGAGGCAACCCTTCCGAAGCCCACGTGATGGCACCCGTAAGGGATGTTTCCCTCATTGAGGCGATCAATTGCACAATGCTACAGGTATAGATCTCTCCGTAAAGATAATGGTGCCCATCGATTGTAATGATTGCTCACAACCTCTTAGTGATCTCAATAACTTTGTCCGCGGGCTGTTTGATAAGATGGGTACGAAAATTGCATATGTAACCGGAGGCAGACTCTGCCCTGGCATATATTTTGGGAAATCCGCTTTGGTGGGCTTGAGTGGCATGAAAAACTTGTGAACTCCTGCTTTGAAACCCTTATATCGTATCATGGCTTCATCTCTTGCCAGTTCTCTCGCGCAGTTGTATTGTTTGCGGCAATTTTCTGGGACGGTTTCCCACAAACTTAATGGGCCAATATGGCATAGCACGCATTTGATCGTACTTTTGTCTTTTTATCCTGGGCTTGCCCTCGTGCAAAACGTTTCCATCTCTGCGAAGCAAAACATCTTAGCCCCCTGGATATTTTCTTCAAAACGTTCCTCTTCATTGTTCTACAATCAATTCATTTCGAAGGCCAGGTGTGCTGGACCAATAGTCACAGATATTCTAAGTTTTAATTATACCCCTGATCATGATTTTTGCGAACCAAGCCTAATCTCTGCGGAGTCTTTTTCATTGATATATTTGGGGTCATTTATAGCACGCTCTCCGTTAGCTTCACGGATTACATGTACTTCATTTGTGAACTGGCTGATCAAATTGAACAGAATGACCGGAAAGAATTTGTAGAAATAATCAAGTGGAGTCATTCTGCGATATCTTTGAAATGCAGGACCTAAGGGTTCTTTTGGTTTGAACTCATGAGTAGGGAGTTTGGTCATATTTCGCGACCACCCGTCTTGATCTTGTGGATAGTGGCCGTCTACATTTGGAGGGGCCTCTCCCGGGTCATTATCTGAGTCTGGTTCAACAAATACCTTCTTTTTGGGTCGTGGGGCCCTCTGCCTACGGGGACGTGCCGCCGGCTGCCTAGGGCGTGCGGCCGGCGCGTCATCTTCATCATCTGAAGCTAGTGCCTGGTCATTAGCATGAACTACGTCATCAAGAATGTCTACTAGCTCTGATGAGTCATCGGTATCCAAACTATCACTTTGGGTACTGTCACTTGGGGCACTGTCACCGGACTGTTCACGGTCACTGCTCTCGGAATCGGAATGAAAACGTGTGTGAGTTCCGAAACCTGGAAGTTGACTAAGCTTAAGCTGCTAACATAAAATGCTTCATTGTGAAAAAATGTCTTGTCCTCTAATCCTCTGGTTGAAAGGGGAATTAACATCAACTAACAATAAAACTTATTCCAAGACAAGCTAAAATCAAACAAGAACCAAGCTATAAGCAAGCTCAAACAAAAAATAAAACAAGCAAAACCACTTGATAAACAAGCACTTAAAAGCTAAGAACTTCACTTGAGTGCCCTCAAGTGGTTCTATTGTTGTTCAAGTGCTTGGTTATTTTTAGCTTTCTTTAAGTTGCTTCACCTTGATATGTGCTTGCTATGTGCTTGTTTCTGCTTGCTTTCAACTTTTTTTAAGTGGATTAAGAGGGGATGTCACTATATACTGCCCGATACACTTCTAGTGCACCAGTGTATTGTTGATTAATCATTGTATGTTCCAGTGCATTCTATCCCTACGCATCCGTCTCCATAAGGTTTCTCTGAGTTCAGAGAGCATCAATGTATAAACCTGCACGCAAACAAAGATTCTAGATAACCTTGCACCGAACAAAAGAATCTTGGATATTTGTGCACTGCCGTCTTCTGGCGACTTCAGACAAACCTCTAGAACCACTGAGAATGATTCGTAAAATATAAAGCTCTGAACAACAATGGATAATATATACAACAGATTTACCACCCATGTCCATCAAGCTCGTTAAGGTGGTGACAAATTTTCCTGATGTGTGAAAAGGCGTGCTTGAGTGACTTTTCACTTCCCCAGTTTCTCCGACCTCTATATAATTTTTTTTTGTTCAATCAAATGAAAAACTATGGAGTTGATAACGTGAGTTTTCTGATCAAATTGAAAAACCGAACTTTTTCAATTTGGAATTTAAACTTAAAAATAAAAAATTGAAAAACATTTTTTTTTAAATAATTTAACCAAAAATCTAGTATACAACCTGTAAAATATTTCTAGCTGAAACCTTTGATTTTCAAAAACTTTGTTTATTAGTCTGATAATTTTTTTTTGAAAAAGTTTATCATTCATTCATGATTAATGATTGAACAGTTGAAAACCATGTTGTTCTCAAAAATATTTCATAAACTTAAGTTTTCAGTAAAAACCTCCGAGTCGTTTTATTGAATTGAAAAACTGATTATCACTTTATCAATTAAAAGTTTTTTCAACTCGGATATGAAAAATGGGTTTAGGCTTCTCACTTGAAATCGATATTTTGTGTGGTGTATAATACAAAGTTCGAACTGACATTTTGGGATTTAGAATATAAAATAAAACACACCAATCAAACTAACCAAGAATTTTATCGGAAACGTGACCTTTAAACAAATTTACATTTTGAAAACTTAAAAGATATATCATTTTATAGCTTAGCAATATAACATTTTTAAAAATCTCGCATAACTCAAAATGGCATTTAACCAACCTTGTAATTCTCAGTTCAAAATATCACTGACAAACTCCTATTATAAACTTAGAACATAGGGTTTGAGAATGACAACTTTTCATTAAATATTTATAGATTTTCTCGATAAACTAAGTTTTTAATAAACCAAAAATTTTTCACCTAAAACTAATTTTCAGTTGACAAAAAAGCCTTTCTGTTAAATACTATGCAAATTTCAAGAAAAAAATAAGTTACAAATTAATTATGACCAAAAAAAAATGTGTAACGAAGTATGATGATTTAGCCCGCCATACATGGCATAACTATATACCTACACTGTAAAAAAATTACAGTGCAATTTACAGGACAATACTGTAAAACTTCCCAAGAACTTACAGTATTTGGCTGTACTTTGGAATACAGGAAAAAAATGGTAAATTTTATGTCCAATTTTCCAGGCCTATAATGACAAAACTAAAGTGAAGACTTTTCTTTCGAAATTTATGAGTACCAACGATCATATTCACAACTAGAATTTTTTTTCAATTAACGCATAAAGTATACTAAAAATACAGGGAAAAATACTGTAATTTTACAGGAACATCCGGCGGCAACTTCTGCCAACAAAACCCCGGTAAAATATAGCTTTTAAAGGTTTTCATTCAAATGTACTGTATAATTTTACAGTTTGTGTAATACATTATACAACAAACTTAAATTTTGTGGCAGTAATCACTGTAAAAAATTGTGCTAGGCCTACTAAGTATGTGGGGTGTTCGTTAGTTGCTTTTTATTCTCCCCACATTCACAATCTCTGTATAATAGCTCAACCAATAGATTTGTTTAAGGCATTTTGATTAATTAAGTATTTACAATACTGTAAATTGTTACGGTAATTTGGTTGGAGAATTGCTGCCAGTAATTTTACCTGTAACATTTACAGTATTTTTTACAGTGTACTGTTGCCACGTTAAGACCCGCACCCATCGACAGTGGGCGTAGCCGGGGGGGGAGGGGGTGGGAGAATCTTGCCCACCCTCTCCCCCCCCCCCCCCTGAAACAATAGTGAATTTGAATATTAAATTTAAAAATGTAAACATGTTCAATACATATACACAACATATTCCTATACTATTATACTATACTAACAATTTGTAATTATGCTAATTTGCGGATTTAGGGGCGCATAAGGTCCCGGACTACCCCCCCCCCCCCACCGCATGTATATGTATAAAAAATATAGAAATGCACATTTGTACCACGCACGTTGAAGGTACTTAAATTTGACATTTCTGTTACTCATTTGACAGGTGTTGCGCTACTCGAAAACCAAGACTAATTACTGGCCATAGCTTGTAACATGATCCAGCCTTTTAATTGACACGCCATAATAGCTTTGTCAATAATCCCTCAATAATGGGCGTGATTGGCAGTGCTGTTGTTTGTGTGAATTATTATCCTATTTCCAATACGGGGATGGGTTAAGTATTTCTGCTGTCCACCACATCCTTCAACATGCAGTTTATTCCATCGAGGCTGCCGAATCATGTGGTGGTGGCACATACAAAATGATTAAACTAACCAATTTTTTATAAGTGAGTGGTGATTTAAATTTAATGACAACTCAACACATTGTGTATATCGTGTCATTACATTTGTCCTTTAACATTAAAAAAAAAACCACGCAATATAAACTTCATTTCAAATGCAAATTACACTTACAATTACAAAAGGATACCATCATACAGTGCTGAACCAGATCATCACCTATCCATGTATAAAACAATATAAACCAATAAATGCAAAGATACACTAAGAAAACATGCATCATAAAACCAAGTTCAAAGATATACTGATAAATTTTAATATAAACCATCCATAGATTTGATGACAAAGGTCATCACTCTCCATGTACCAAGCAAAAATTCAACTTCAAATCAGATAATCGACAATCAACATCAGAACATGCAAACATTAGATCCCCTTTACAGACCAGATAGATTGTCTCATACATTTACATTTTTCTAAATGGCTCCACATACACTTGGGGCAATTATGCCCAAACTGATAGATTTTAGTGTGATATTTTGTTAAGCACCATGCAGGCTCCCATATAAAGTGAAAGATGAGGGTCAACCACTTTTTAACTATATTTTGGCAAATTTGAAACACTTTGGTCAAACAACTCAGAGTGGTGATATTAAAAAATCCCATAGGGCGCCCCCCTATGAGGAGGGACCGAAGACCCCCACTAAAATCAGGCCTTTATATAACGCCTTAGGGGAGGGTCTATTTTTCAAAAATGCTTATAACTAAAATACCAAATGTTCAAGGTTATATAAACTTTTCACTTTTCAACAAGAGAGGATTCCAATCGTTCGTTCGTTCGTAGTCCACAAAGTCATTCGTAATGGCTAGTGGTGGTATCAAGTATTGTTTCAACTGTGAGCTGATCCGGGGCCGCGTGTATCTATGATACGGACGCTACTAACATGGCCCCACCCGTTTTTTGAACCTGTGGGGCGGATTGGGAACAGCAGGGTTTACACCCTACTCTTATCGACCCTGACTGCGATTACATGTACAGTTTTTGTGGACTCTCTGTACACGGGACCGACGCTTAACGTCCCCTCCGACGGAGCGGGATGCTTTCATGCTTCATTTTGCCCAATTCCAAGTGAACCATGGAGATAAGCGGTATTTCTGTATTTAATCAACAGCTCGTATACAGATTAAATCCGAATTGAGGCACCCGATTGAATCCCAGCAAGTGACCCACCGGTATTCGAACCCGGGATTTTGTTTTGGTATATTTGCGCCATAGGCAGCACCCTAACCACTATACCACGCTCTCCCACTCTTATTCCATGAATCTTTGGCCAAGATGTATTGAAAGAATGTGCCTTTTCACCCCTTCTGTTTGTATTATCGAACTATCCAGGTTAAGTCTATAAACTACGTCATCAAATATGGCCAAAAATGAAAATATCAGGTTTACAATATTTCTCAAAATACCCCAATTTTCAAACACCATATATCCATTACTCACGGCTAGTTAAAAGCTGGAAATCATGTATCATTAAGAATGACATTTCAACTATACAATGTGTTGAGGTATGTACCATTTTTTAAAATAGGGATGTTTTGGCCCGCTTCCTATTTTTATCACATTGGGTAAAAACGAAAATTTTTAAAACAACCCTTTTTTTTATTGTTAAGGATATAATACACATTAGTCAGTTGAGATTGGTGCCGTGATGGGTTTTTTATGATGGTACCCAGACGTCTCAAAAGCAAGAAGAAAAGAAAGAAATCCACATTGCTATGATGTATATGAAGAAAAAGACCTTTTAGGTGGGGGCGGGTGGGGGGTTTTTTTTTTTTTTTTTAATTATTTATATTAATAACTATTCATAAACTATACAAATCTGACAGTGCACAGTGTGAGTATACAGTGGCACTTTAGTTGACCACCGACGTCATGAAATTCACAAAACATTTTTACATTAAACTGGTTTATCAGTAAAATAAAAAAAATAATCTTAGATTAGAAAGATGGTACATCCCTTTGTTTCATTAGGGGTGTTTTGTGTGTCCAGAATTAAAATATGGGTCTTGTTGGGTAACTTAAAATCATGCAATTGGTGCTCGTCATATTACTTTACACGTACTCGCACTAAATTTATGTAGATGTTTCTCTATCATAACATGAGTGGGATGTTATTTTCAATCAAAGATTTTGCTAACTTGCAGGGAAAGAAAATAAAACTTTCAGAATTTGAAACTTCAGAGGATGTGTTTTTTTGCATAATACATTTTTCTCTTTTGGAACCTTGTGAATTAATTATCTAACTAAAGCCTGCCCGCCCTGGATAGTAGCCACAGACATAGCATTGGGCAAACACTTTTTCTTAAAGCCCATCTTTTTTTGTCCTGAAGGAAAGAAAGAATAACGGAATAGCATAAAAAAGTGCATGGTGCGATGCAGACTTCGAGCCGTACCCATGACCGGTGATGGTAAGCCCTAAGCGTGTCGCTATCACCCCACCGGTGATTTCATGCGTAAAAGTTGGATCATCTGGAGCCCGTTCGTTGACCCGTATTATATCATATGGTTCATTTCATCATTGTTTTTTGTCTTCTAATGAAGGTTTGATGAACAAATTTTAGCAAGGGTTGCGCTCCTACAAGGGTGACATCCAGATGGGTCTATACGTCCGTAAGACAGGGGTCCACTATGAAAATGCTTAGATTGAAGTAAAAGGTAAGCAAGTGTTCCATTTTGTATACAGGATAAAAACGGTATAGTTTAGTACTACCTAAACGTATGGTATGGAGATATATAACATTCGTCAAGTGTCAAAGTCTTAACTTTTAAAAAAGGATCAAATTGTTCAATTTCCTTCCCCTCAAATCCCTACCGCAACAAAAATAGTTTTGCGCTGGGCCCACCCTAATTATTTCTAAAATTTCCTGTATTATCACATCGTACAATGGCATGGACTTGTTTTATTTCATTAATCTTGACAACCAATTACTTTTTGTTGTCAATCCCTGTGGGAAAGGTGAACAAGGTTTCATTTAACATTCATAGAAAGGTATTCCACTGATGACCCCACTAAATTGCTCGATGAACCCCTAACATTTGTGTTCGGCGTGATGACCCATCCTCGGTGCTGTTGGTTTTGAAAGGGTGTGGAATGTTTAGTAATAAGCGCCAATGGGTTGAAAAATGGAAAGTTTGTTAACACCTCTCGCATTGCACAGTTACATTTTCTGGCCCAGTGCTAATATGGTTTGTATAGGATATGGGTATTAATGTCAAATCTGCCAGTTTTTTACAGTCCATGGACCAAGAACGGCTGAGTAGATATGTTCTCTGAATTTTCTCTTACATTTTAGTACCTCAACAGTATCCGGATCATATCGTCACACAATGTTTTAAAAAGTGAACATCGGGCACGTGTTTAAATTTCAAGGCTAATTATACCCAAACTGACAGGGGCAGCTTCTCCTGTTTTTCGCGAACGCGTATCAAGATGATGGAGTTGGATTTGAACCCCGTTTAATGACGTCATTGTAACAGTTTTTAACAAAGCTCACACGGGGGCTAACCGCACCGCACTCTCCAGATATCTCTCCTTGTCAGTTTTCTTTGACCGGGAACTTATAAAGCTATTCTGGTTCTGATTCTCCTTGTCCGGTACAGTCACCGCTGCATGTCAAAACAGCCGTCGACAATACAACACATTAGTGAGAGTCGTAATTTTTAATGCATCAAATCAAGAAAAATTAATGCCATATGATACAACACGTACGACGCATATCACGAGAAGTCAACTTAACTGTGTACGTATGCAAGAAAACGGGCCCACGCGCACGTCCGTTCCACTATGACGATCATGACGCGTATCACGTATCGCGTATTTGTTACTCGGACGTCACTTCTGGTCCGCTTGCCAGCGCGAATATCACCTGTTCATTTGGAAGTTCCTTTGAAGGCTGGTCACAACACATGATATTATAGGCCCAATTTTTATCAATATACGGTTTCTTCTGCTCAATTACTGCTTCATGCATCTTTTACATTGATACCATACAAACTATAATGAAACCATTTTTTGGGGTATTATAAGTTATTTTAAAGCATGTCCATGGACCTTAAATTGAATTTTGAATTATAAAAGGTTGACTTTTAGAGTAATTTGCAGAAAACACTCTGATCCCAATCAGGAGTCTTGCTCCACTCCCATCAGAAATAGCACATCATGGATCCCCCACAATTTTGAACCAAAGTTAGTTACGGGTAGCATCCTCCGTGGCCTAATAAAGGCATGGGTCGTACTGTCTTGTACCTTCTACAACAACTCTACAATTGCGCCAGGTTTGGCTACAGGCTTCCTCTAGAATAAGATCGGCACACTTTGACTTTTTTGTGACTATGTTGACCTTTTTTACACCTCTCCACCTAATGACAGGCCCAGGGAAGCACAGTCCATAGGGGCTTGTGTCATCGTATCCTATAATATCATCCCGTACGGACCTAATTGGGTGGAAAATGTAGCAACCATTTAACATCAATCTCCCTTAATGTCACCCTGTTCTCTTTCACTCATTATTTTTTCCAAGTTTGATTTGAATAAACTATTCCAATACTATTCCCCCTTATATTTCAGTGCCTTATATGTTCGCATGTTATGTTTTTTACCCCATATAAACATGTAATAATCCATATTTAATGGAGGGGAAAATTTTATAGTTCATTGTTTTTATTGGTGGGTGAACTGAGAGAAAACCTCGTCCTCCCCTTTACCTATCAAAATTGAAATGTTTGGTATCAGAAAAAATTCTTATCTGTTCTCATTACAGCAGTGAATTTTAAGGGCAGGACAATGTTTCCTTTTTTTTGATGTTATGAAAAAAATTGTCTCCAAATGTGGTCGACACTATCTTATAGGCCAAGTTAGCACACATTTTGTTCTACTAACCAACGTCTTGAACTGGATTTAACTCAAATTTGTACTCAATGTTTCTTTCCTACCTTTCACATAAGTTTGATGGGGGTAAATTGCCTGCGTAGTTTAGTGGTCATACTTGACCATTTCAAAAGGCCCCTAGCCTAACATTGCGAGGCAATCGACGTATTCTCGATGCAAACTTGTTAATGTTTTTGGCCACCAAGTTGCCATGGGACATGCCTCAGATTCATCACTGGCGTAACAGGCTGGGGGTGGAAGGAGTGGGGGGGGCAAAAAGTGGGAAGGTTTGTTCCCACCTCACCGGAGGGGTCATGGCGGAAAAGAAGAAAACCGAAAAAAAAAAGGGGTCTGTATGAACCGAGGGTGGCATGGGTGAAGGTCGCCGAAAGAAATGAGAGGGGAGCAGAACAGACGGTGTGTCGGGCGGGAAGGGAGAAGGAGGCGAAGGGGAACGTAGGGGAAGAATTTAGGGGAGAAAAGGGGCGTGTTATGAGGGGTGAGGGGTGTGTAGGGAAGGGAGAGAGGGAGAGGTGTAGGATAGGAAAGGTGGGAAGAGGGGAATGTATGTATAACGAGGGTTATGGGATAGTGGGGTGCAAAGGCGATTCCCTGGGATGGGGGAATGACGGTGGGTGGGGGAAAACGGGCGGAGAATAGGACCAAACTACAGCGTACAGGTTGAGTGAAGGGAAGTGGGAACTAGTCGTACGACGCGAGGTGGGAGGGGGGTATCGGGAGAAAAAGGGGAGTAAGGGAGGCAAAGTTAGAAGGAGAATAAGATCGTAGACAACAAGAGACCCGGTGGACGGATAAAGAAGATGCGTCATGAGTGGAGAGCGGCGTGGGCCTGAGGTGATTGAAAGGTTGGAGTGTTTGAAGTAGGTGAGGGAAGGAGACAAGAGGGGGAAGGGGTGTGCGGAGAAGAATAGCTAGGAATTTCAGGACGCCATGGGGGAGGGGTTAATTAGAGGGGAAGGGTTCGAGGGATGGGGAAAGGGGATAAGAACGATGGACGAATTGTCCAATTGGGGAGAGCACACCAGCCGAGGCGGTAGACAGGGGGGTGTCAGAGGCGGAGGAGGTGATCGGGGGGCGGCGGGGAAGGTAAAATGTTACGCCCCCCCCCCCCCCCCCCCCCCCCCCGCCCCTACTACTTTTTCACTTATAAAAAGATTATGCTATCATGCCGTTTTTAGCTCTCTGCCAGGGACAATTGGCCTTTTGACCCCACTGATATGGAAAATTTCTCAAGACTGGGAAATTTGGCCCCTCAGAGAGCAGGTAGGCCCTATACGCCACTGATTCATTCTAACCTGTGCAATCTAAAATGACCCTTTTTGGGCCCTTTTTTATATTTTTACCAAAAGGTGAACAATCTACTTTTCTGCACCTTTGTTACTATATCTCTGAAACCGTTTTACCTTTGAGATATTTTTAAGGGAATTATTTTGCTTCATTTTGATATGCTCTTTCCAGGAATAAAATAAAGTGCAAAGTAAAATATGTCAAAACTCTGTTTATTTTTCTATCTTCTCCTTTCTTTCTCCCATACCTTTTCTATTTTCTTCGTTTTCTAACATTTTTAAAAAAAAACCCAACCTTTTCTGGTGCCAAATGATGTTGTTGTCCATTGACATTTTATGCCTTCATATTTTTTTTATATTTTAAGGAATTATATGTTGCTTCTTTTTGATATGGCTCTTTCCATGATAAAAACAAGGCGAAACTCGTATTTTACGCGTTGCTAAATATGTGTCCCCGCCGAATGTTGCGATCACTAACATTGTGACTAAATGCAACTTTCAACACCCTACCACCCTTTCCTCAATACCCCGCAACAGCTCCACCCCCCACCCCTCCATCACACCCCAACCGCCTCCCCACACCCCCAACAAAACCCAAGCCACTCCTCAACACCGCCATACCCCCAAAACACTCCCCAAACCCCACCCTCATCATCCCCCAACCCTCATTCCCCCAAAACCCAGACCCGCTCACCAGCCTCAACCCCCTCCTACAACACCCCACCCCTACCACCAATGACCCTTATACACATACCCAAAATCCTCCCCTTTCCCCAACACCACCTTCCCTTAGCCCTCTCCCCAACACCCCTCAACCCCTCATCAGCCTCGTGACCTCCCCATGGTCCAGTTTCCGACCCTCCCATCCCCCCTCCCCCCTCCCCCTCACCTCCCTCCTGCCCTCGCCTCAACACATTCCACACCGCCACCAAACCCGTTCCCCACCAGGACCACCTGCAATACCCCACCCCCTCCCCACCCAGAACCTTCCGATTACCCAACCCCTCCCACACCCCACTCCAGCCGCCGACCTCCTTCCGCACACCAGCCCTCCCTCTCACGCGGGGACCCACCCCGTTCCTTCCGCCACCGGCCCCAGACCCCCTTCCCCAAACTCGCCAACCCACCAACCCCTCACTGTGCCCCTCCCCCATAGCATAGTATTCTCCTGTAAGCGAAGGACTTTTGCCTATCCTATGTACGTTTTCAGAGATACAGCAATTAACGCATATTTAATTATATTCATTTGCATACCTAAGCCGGATATCACTACTTTCACAAATTGCAAAAAAAAGAAGATGTGCCCCATGATAGGCTATTACATCGCAGGAATTTTTGAGTATCCAATGTAACCGTTTCAAAAATAATAGCATTCGCTGATTTTTGCATATTAAAATTAGCTCATTTGCATACTCATTTGCCCGAAATATGCCCAATCTATTAGAAGGTCAAGAACTCTTCAGCCCACTTCCTTCCACCAAGTTACATCATTAAATACGCCTTACGGAACTCTAGAAAACTTGTAACAGGCCTTGCAGGAAATTTCTCATAATTTATGCAAATTAGATACTTAATTAGCCATATTTTAAATACTTTTTACGCCCACACTCTAATCAGCTCGAGAACGGGGTTCCACTCAACCACCCACAAAACCCCACCCCACCCCCCGCTTTCTTTTCCACCAAGTTTAAAAACACATTTGGCGCCTTACGGAACTTTCCAGATAATGGTATACCACATGGGTGAACAATTTTTGTCTCAGGGACGGACGGACGAACGGAACGGACGGACGAACGGGTGCTGCTCATTTTATTCCCCGATTCAGAACTACGTTTCGCGGGGACAATAAATGCAAAGTAACAGATGTAAAAAACACAACCCTATTCTTACTGTAACCAACAACCTTCGTCTTACCACCGCCCCCTTCTAGATTTTTTTGTACCCTAACCAAACAAAAACACCTTTCCTTGTGCCAAGTGATTATTGTGTCAATTGACTTTTATGCCCTTTTCCTATTTTTATATATAGAGTCGAGCACAGGGCGATCCTAAAGTGATGGATAGGGTGGCAACCCCCACGCCTCCGCCCCCCCCATAGGTACCAGAGCACACCCCAGTTCATCGTAATACCACGTACACTTGATTTTGGTACCAATGGATAGCTATTATTATGCCTCCTCTTTCCATTGAAAACAACCAGACAAGCCTATATTCCTTTCAGAAATGATTCACAAAAATCGCAAGTGGTATCAAAACTTTCAATTTCCTTTCACACCATACGTCATACACACACATGGTAGAAATAGAAAAAAAAATCTATTTTTATTTTTCACCAAAAAGTTAGAACATCATACCTTTCATTTTATGTGGTTTTTTGGCTCTAACTGATGGCAAATGACTATGTGGTTTTTAGGCGCATAAATTTTTTTTCGAGTCCAGTAAAATCATTTTTCCAGACACCAATATAGCCATGTTTTCATAATTGCCTTTGCTTATGCTGTCCATAATAGAATGTATATACGGAAATGTTTTGTAACTTATTTTTAATACCAATGAGAGAAGAAACCAAAGCTATTCCGGATGGTACCAACCATTCTTTGTCATCCTCTGTTTCCTCACCTCCCCTCTGCTTTTTCTTTGTTATAGAACGAATGCCCAGGTGACAAACGAGGGGTTAAATGAAATAGCCGACTAAAATCCTCAACATTGACCACTCCTCGGTGGCACCTGATGAAGAAGGAATTTATTTTAACCATCTAATCATCTGAAGAGGATTTCTGTTTCCAATCAATGGATAAAAATACTAACTCGTCAAAGTAGCGGGCGTCTTGTGCACTTGCATTTGGCTGTAAAAGTGCAATTTAATCACTTTGAATTATCTCAAAATGGTCAAATTTTTAAGGACCCCACCCTCTTAAAAATGGAAGATACCTCCACACATCTTAACATGTCTATGCTTAGCCAAGGCATAAGACATGCTCAGGCAATAAGGACTTACCAAAATGAATTTGAGTTTTAAAGGAATGGTTGCTTAAAAATGGGTAATATTGACATTTTTGCTTAATTTTGCTACTTGGTGAAAATCACTGATTTCAGGCTTAGAAATATACATCTTCTAGAAACACTGCGGGTACATAAACATGTGCAGAGATAAACAATTACATGCTTAACAAAAAGATGATTCAATAATGTAAATTTGTTACTTAATTATTTAGTAAGGTTTCCTTCTATTTTGCCAATTTTTCATTTTTTACACGCAAATCTAAGAGTAAATATGGCCATTTTTAAGGGGGTCCATTTCACCATTAAGGGGGGTCTGATTTATTTTTTCCTTTGGTGTCATGAATTATTCACAAAACCCATCCATGCTGTGAAATTTGGTTGAAATCGGCTGACCCCCATCTTTCAGCCCTGCATGGTGCTTAAAAAAATGCCACTTAAATTACATCAACAATTATACAGTAGAAACCCTAATACATGCTACTATTTACTATTACAAAAAAAATAAATAGGTGGTCTTACATATGTACAAATGTAACTGATAAATTGTTTGTTTTTCATGTTAATTGATTTTAAGCTACATGTACTTAAACGAGTAATACAACAGAACATCTTAATAATACAATTACACAGTCTAAATCATTACACATTTATAATATAATCCTAAATTTAAATACAACCCGTCTGTTCAAATAACAGACGCGTTGCCCCTTTTAGTCGCCTTTTACGACATGCAGGGGAACACATCAGGCCAATTCTTAACCCCGAACCCGCAGGGGGCCCCATTTAGTCGCCTTTAACGACATGCAGGGGAACCAATTTTATAGGCCATGTAGACATGTGTGTACAATACAAGGTCTTCATGGGTGAGAGTGTGAACCCACAGATCCATGTCATATAGACCACACTAGTACTAGGCCTAAAGATCGGACCACATACCTTTAATTGGAGAATCCAACTTCAAATAATATGATCCCATAGTTATTAACTGGAAAGCTATTACTGGCAATATTTGTTGCTGCGGGCAGTCCACCTCTTGTGTACTATGCGCTCCGTAAGAATACTGCTTGTAATCTCAAATGAAACACAATGGCTTTTAAAATGGGGATGTATACGGATGGAAGCTAACCCATCACAAACAATAACCCCTAACACTGAGATTGAATCGATATAAACGGGTGATGAGTAAGAGGCCAATTGATGACCGGTGTCTTAATTCGTGAAGTTATTTATTTTTTCTAGGGTGTTTTCTTAATTTTCACACATATTCATGACATTATTTTATATTGAACTGGAACAACACCTAAGTGTAAATGAACGGATATTTGGACTGAGGCTGCATGAATTTAGTTTATATAATTCGGGTCTGGGCATCCGTTTGTGCACTGTTCGTCTCGACCCTGCGGGTCCTCGACGAACATACACAAACTGATGCCCCACTCCCAATTATCTTACATAATTCACTTAGCTACGTCAATTTCCTTTACTTAATTCCCATTTCATTCAGTGGATTTAAACAAGTTATTTTTTTTTTCAAAACCAAGCACTTTATGTTAGCAGAGTACTATCATTTGGGCCTGACTAGAGCTAGAACTTTCCTTAGTGTTTTTTTCGGTCAAACTACTTGGGCGGCTTGGTCTTGTGTTCTAGCAGGAGGAACTCGTCGGTATGACCACAACTCAGCCCTGCCTGTTGTGATTGTCCACTAGCACTGCTCTACTCGGAGACCTTATTGATTTTATTTATTTTTCATCAATTTATCCAGGGTAATCCGATCACAAAAATAGCTGTTCTTACACGGGCCTGCACATTAACATATAAAATTTGCACACAAAAAAAATAAAAAAATTAAAAAAATTAAAAAATATATAGAAATTCAATTGCACCCACATTAATGAATTATTAAAAATAATACTATATACATCAAATTATTATTAAAAATAGAAGCACACTGCATAACGTAGCACATATTATTGCAACAACAAAACCGACACCAAAGAAAATAGGTGGCCTACCAGAGCATTACATACTTACACAAATTACATTTAAATAGCAATTTCCATACCTCCCACACCAAACACGCACCCAAACTTGTACACAAATATTACCCAAACACAAAAGCCAAAATCACACACACCATAAGCACACTCACCATAACAGCCCACTCTACTATTATAACCAACCATACTACAAAACATACCAGACCCGCTCGATACACACACCCACCCTCAAACATACATCCTCACACGCATACAGACGCCCTCACGCCACACACGCACGCAGGCACGATTGCAAGCGACTGGTATACATATAACGAAAGAACCTCAGAAAAATAAAATACAGGCCCAAGATTTATTTACACCAATTGGGTCTAAAGCAACTATAAACCATAAAAATACATCAATAAAAGCCTATTGATGATGAGTTGTAAAGTCGTTTGAAGCATTTGAATATTTGGCGGTGACTTTTCTGATATCAAAATTAATTTTATTCCATAGTAAGCCTCAACACCACTGGGGTAAAACCTGACGACTTATAATACTCAGTATCTTTACCATTTGTGCACGGAGGTAGCGCCAGCAGACCAGCTGCGGCTTGTCTTGTATTAACATTATGGCACATTAACACTAATTAAATTTAGAACAAAGGTATGAGGAGCGAACCATTTAAAGTTTATAAATCAATAGCTTTAGTAGTTATTACGGATCTTGAAGAGACTTCCAGCCCACAATAGGAAACATCTCAGATGACCGTTAATGAATGAACACTTAGAATATTCTACTAGCCCGCACAGCGTTTTTTTGCAAAACATCTAGCTTATGTGGATCCTCTTTAAATCTACCGTACCATACAACATTGCAATAATTGAAATGGGGCCTGAATTAATGACTTATACAAAATGTTTAAAGTGGTACCATCAAGAAATGTGCTGAACGTGCTTAAAGTCCAATCTACAAAAAGCTTTTGGATAAAACCATTAATTTGACATGCCACAACGTTCATCATCGATACCCACGCCTAAACATTGAGCTTTTTCACGTTTAGTTTACCATCCACCATTAACATAACTGTCAAGGAATCATCAATGCACATTACGTAATCTTTGAACTAATGCCTATAGCATGCATTGGTGTTGTCTATGTTTAGGAAAGCTCTAATTGGCACGAAGCCATATTCAATAATTCATCAATATCATCAGTAAGCTTTTTTGACATAACTTTACATCACTACCACTGACATACAGTGTAGTATCATCAGCGGCATACATCGAAATTTTCCCAATGTTTTAATAACATTGGCAATCATTAATAAAAAATAATAACCGTAAAAGTGCCCAAGAATACTGCCTTGCGGAACACCAGTGTTTTCACGGGGTAATGACTTGACACAACGCCATAAATTTACCCGTTGTTTTTCTACAGCGGGTATGACCTAAACCATCTTAAAGTGATGTTAGATGCACCAATTACGAAGTTTTATTAATCTAAAATTCATGGTTTTAACCAGTAATCAAATGCTTTTGTAAATCAATAAAGCCACACCAGTCATTTTACCTGAATTAATTGGCAGCCAGTCATCCACCATAATCATAGGGCAGTTCGGTAGAGTGCCCAGGTCCGAAAGCCTGACTGGTGATCATTAAGAATATTTTTTTACTTACATAAGATAACTGAATTTGGCACTCTGCGCTCTCAATATCCTTAACTGACCACAAAGGCAGTATAGACATGGCCTGAATTTATTTGTATTGTCACGATCACACCTTTATGTAATGGATAGACTTTGGGCGACTTTCCATACAGAATGGAAAAATGCAATAGACAGAGAGATGTTAAGTATGTAAGTCAAACTATCTACAATTGCAGGACGAGCTAACTTTAAGACCCTACAACTTACATCATCGAGACTCAGTAGCCTTATTAGCACTCATGGACGTATTTTCTTTGTCAACAAAATCAGATGAAATGAGAGGTAAATCAGTACGAATTAGCGGACTTGACTTTACACAATTAACATTACTATTATCAGCCATACCTTCATAATCATATTCATCAATCAAATTGGTAGCAACATGTGTGAAATGCTTATTAAAACCATTCGAAACATCATCATCTGAAGTCAAAACCTTACATTTAATACAATGGACGATGGATTACAAGAACGTTTGGAAGGAAGGACATGTTAGAGACTGCCAAAGTTTACGTGAGTCATTGCAATTACGGCTGATCAATCCTTGTAATAATCCCTTTTGGCAATCCTAATCATACTAGTAACATATTCCTGCCTGATTTTTGGTACGCCGTCCAGTCAGAAACATTGTTACTACGACAGCCATACGATGAAGTGAATCTCACTTACCATTTTTTTTGCTTTATATCGCCACTTAACCAAGGTGCCGGGGACGTCTTTACGCGCTTGCTCTTTTAGGCAATGACGATTCACAACATCAAAAAACATAGTAATCCCAAAGTTCCAACGCATCATCACATTATCATGTTTAACAATCTCATACCATGGCATTTTATAAACAAATCATTAACAAAACTTTGCTCATTGAAGTCTTTGAAGCAACGAAAATCAATAGTCTTAGACCACCCTGATATTCTTGCTTACGAATGGCATAAACTCAATGGAAATGGTCGCTTATGCGCAGTTTGAATCACACGCACTTTCCTTATACAATTCACAATTAGATGTACAAAATACGTCAATAATTGTTCTACTAAGTTGTGTCACACGTTTGGAATGGTAATTAATGCTGAAAGTTGAACATGTTAAAAAAACTTTAAACTCGTTCACCTGCGTATTACTCCCAGTTGTAAAATCACAATTGAAATCGCCCAGCAAAACCTTCTCTTCTTTTCGCAGATGCATTTGATAACATTGTAACATAACTTAGTGGAAAAAAACATTATTTTTTTGCCATCACAGGATATTCTGGCACAAATAAGGATTGAACTCATGTGTGGTGGGGTAATTTCAACCCAATTACATTCAACCGTAATATCACATAAATCGTCCCTTCTTTTAAAATTAAGATGATCACTCACTACCACGGCAACACACCCCCATCTCTAGTACGGTCAGCCATCAGTATGTTATAACCCATCTCATTTCATTTCATCATCACTGATCGTTTGATCACAAAGATTTCATTGATACATAGAAATCAAAAGTGTGTTACCACACAAATGTCTAAAATTTCTTCATTACCATAAGACTATAAATTTAGATTGCAAATTTTAAACCCTTTGTTTTTTAAATGGGGAACTTTACCATCATCAAGTTGCAAATAATCATTTTTATTTTAACTTAAACTCTTCTTTTTAAAATATTAAAAAACAGAAAAAAACTAAATTATATTTGTTATTAAATTAAACAACTTTAATTCCTTATTTTTTTGCAACACGAAGGCAAATGTTCGGCACAACTTATCATGGCCTCAAATCAGTTCCTGAGTACGCGTACTATGACCAAGACGATACACTTAAGCCTTGACGCTATCCCGATGGTAGGCAATGTCTTTTTGATGGTGGTTTGAAGACCGCAATTGTAACACCAGAGAATGCCGTTGCCATTATCCGCGGTTACGCACTGATTCGGTCCCGCCTTGAGAGAAAATGTGATTGTTGGATAACTTAGCGGTAAAACGGCTCTACTCTTCGAGCTGAGCGGTCTCACAAGAATCGGCCTTGCCTGTGTTGCTTGGCCATTGGCACGTGCTCTACCTCGGAACCTTTTAAAAGGCCGGCTTACGTGCTTTACTCAAAGACTGAGCGATCTTACTAGGATTCGGTCTTGCCTGTGGTGCTCTTTTTTGCCATTGGCACCTGCTCTACTCTACTCGGAGACTCTTTAGTACCTGTGTAGAATCTGACTTGAAATACTAGCCTTCGTGCTGTCATTTGGGGCTATGGCTAAGTCTCCTTACTCTTTGGTTTGAGGATGTGGTCCTCATCGTAAGGGAATGTCAGTGCCTGTAGTGAGGGCTTCTGACGATGGCTTTCCGCAGTGACAGGCTGTTTCTTGGTCTTATTTCTTTCTTTCTTCACAACCTTTGGTTATGCACAGGTTTCGATTCAGCTGCGGCGGCTGTCGCCGCAGGCTGCGCCCTGCTTTTCAGCTAGGTGGGGGGACTTACACGTTTTAGCCTTTTTTGTTTGGGCTTCTTGGGGAGTTTCAGTATCATTATTTGATTCCACATTATCATCGTCTATTTGGGCTAGAGTGGGACATGTGATTCCTGTTCGCCATTACTAGCGGAGCAAATATCCATTGCTACAATTGATTGAAAACCTCTCCTTCCTAGTGGTCGTATTGTAATAACGGGACTTCCCTATCGTCATCTTGTGCTAGTAAACAATACCCTGAAAAATAAAAAAACTATATTAGGGGCACGCAATTTTGAAATCTACTTTTTTTTAAAACCCGAAAAAACATGAAAGCCTACCCTAAAACCACGCGAAACGACCGGGCTACGATTAGACTGGGTTAGTCCCTAAAACTTAAAAGTATACTAAAAATTTTTGACCAAACATTACAAATCCGCAAAAAAACTACATTACTAAGAAAAAGTCTAAAGTCTAATGTTTGGTTTTTTCCTCTGGATGGGCTCCAAGATAGTGTGGATACCCTTGTCAGATCTTTTTTTCCTTTGACAGGGGTCAAGAGACTCCCTCCACACCCAAGGTGGGGGCTCCAGTTTACTCGATGGAGACCGAGCATGCAACAGGTAGCACTGGATACCATGGTACCTAAGTGGGCATACTCACGAGGGACTGAGTATGGACCTGACAGTTAGCAGGTTCCTCCTAAATTCATCCGGCATCATGGTCAGTGTTATATCCGCCAGTATTGTCGCAAAACCGGTCCGGAGACACGGACTTCAGGAAGCCGGCGATACCGAGTATGGTTTACCATTGGCCTTTTACGCGGGGTTGAACTCTTCTCTACCGCAACCCCTCGTATTTGTTGCAAAACCATGCGTCCGAATGACCCGGGCTCAAAATCCCGTTTTGCCCGCTATAGGCGTGTTGTGGGTAAGATGCCCTCTCTTTTTCTCTGCGGGTTAAAGCGTCTAAAAAATCGATATGAGCACCGCGCTTTAGCGTGCGCTCTCGTCAAAACCAATATATGCAACTTTCGCCTATCCCTTTTTTTCTCTCTCAACATCAGTGTGTATGCATTCAGAGTGCAATGAAACACCCACTGTGACTGGCAGTTTGTGGGTGCCAGCCATTTACTATGCAAGTTTAGTTCATGAGTTGATCCGGAAGAAGAGAGTGAATCTCGAAAGCTTGACAATAAAATTTTTACTACATTAGCTACGTCCACGCATCCTAATTTCTTCCTATTATCTAAAAAAAGCCAATCTCTTATAGTTCAAGTGGTATCAAATTTCTTACGCTATATTTTATATATATATATATATAGATATATATATATAGAGGGAGGGTGTTGTATGACGTGAAAGATCCCCCTAGATCCAATTGGTATACGTAGGGTGAACAATGGACTAGGTGCATGAGCGGGACCGCTTGTACTGCCTACGCCAGAAAAAAGCAGGCCTGTAGGGCTGTATGGCTGTAGTAATATCTTCTTTTAAATCGTCTTATAAAAAAGTATTCATATCAAATTATGAACAAAATTGAAACATTGAAACAACATAAGTCTGGGGAATGGCAGGCCTCTTGGCTTATTTCCCAGTACTCTTCCACACATCATTAATTATGTATTTCATACAATATTGTATTTTATGTGATGCATAGTGTAGGTTTACATGTATGTGGTGGAAAGAAAATAATTATATGTTTATGATGATGTTATGTTTGGGGCCGCTCGGGACCAGAACGTAATATATACAGCGTGAGTCAAAAAAAAGTATACACTTCCTGATAAGTGTGATATTCCATATGACTAATATTTTCATGAATGGTTGTAACCTATGAATAGAAAACATCCTCCTGCTTGCGGTCTCATTTTAGGAATGGATTTAAACCTCAATGGCAACAAAGATAGCATTAATGTAGACGGGCCACGGCATAAAAGCGCTGCCGTGGCCCAGCTACGTGAAAATGCTAAGCTTTGGTGTAATTCTGAGGGTTAAAAATAGTCCAAATGCAAAGTTACACCAAAGCTTAGCATGTAACGTGGACGGGCCATGGCATGTTAACGTGGCAGGGCCACGGCATTTTAAAAAAGCACGGCAAAAGCAACCCTAACTCTCTTACCTTTTGGACTTTTTTAACCCTCAAAAATTACACCAAAGCTTAGCATTTAACGTTGCCTGGCCACAGCAGCGCGTTTTTCCTATAGGCCTTGCGTGATGTCTTACGGCAAAGATTTTGCTAACGTTTTAACCTCTAGGCCTTGCGTGAAACCATGCAAAATTGGCGGGGAATCTTTAAACTTGCTTACGCATAAACATTTTACATATATAGGCCTTGTAAATCTTAATATTTCGCTGTTAAAAATCATTTTGTTAGAATTCGATTAGCTCTCGTTACATTAGATTGTTGTAATTGATTTGGGGACGTTTTCTGCTCTGGGGACAGCTTTGGTTCTCATTGCATCTAGGCCAGTTTCCCCGCTGAAGGTGCAATGTTTCTCAGTGGGAATCTCGGACGGTTTCCGGCAGAAGATCGAAGTTGGTGCAATGCTTCTCAATGCTGCCATCTGGGACGTCTTTCCGCAAAAATGACACGTGTTCTCGTTGCATCTGGGTCGTCTTCCGGGAAACTGACGCGCATGTTCATGTTGCATCTGGGACGTCTTCAGCGAAAATGACGGCGATGTTCCTCGTTGGCATCTGGGAGTCTTACAAGAAAATGGACGTGTTGTTCATAGTTGCATCTGTGACGTCTTCCAGGAAAATGACTCGATGTTCATCGTTGCATCTGGGCCGTTATCAACTGTAGCTTACTATTCCGTGCCGGCCAAAACTGTCGAGATGCAATGAAACGCAAAAGTTGTTTCTCATTGTATCTGGGCCGTTAAAATAAAAAATAGATTGCATCTCGTTGCATCTGGGCCGATGTTCGGCAAAACCGACCGGTCCGGTTAGGGTTTAATCTTATGCTAATGACGGTCAGTCACATCGCACGCCCTATGCTGCGCACAAATATGACTTAATTAAAAATCTTTGACATGGGCCCGTTAATTGTATTCAGTTGTTTTTCAAAACCAATTATGAAGCTCATCCAAATTTTTCGTTATGTATAAAAAACACCACAATGATCAATTGTTGGTTTGTCTTTATAAACAAATAACATTCGTCAACATACAATGACGGTAGGCTTTTCAGGACATTAAACGCTCACAATGTAAGTAGCTTGAAACAAGTCTATTTATCTACGTACTTGGCAAGGCAGACGACGGCACTTCTGTTTACAACTTCAAGTAAAACAATGCCGAAAATGATTTAAGGCTGTTTTTTAGCTTGTGAAAAAAAGTCAAGTGGGGGACAATTAGACTATTTAGGCTGTACATTACAGCAGTAGACACCTATGTCATGCCCAGGGTCATTAACCATGACATGTAGGTTAATTTAGTCTTCCTATTTATTTCCATGACTGACCTGTTTTTAATTACACATTACTATCGCCATGCCCGGCATGGCCATGCATGTCAATGGTAATGTAGATCTCGCAGAGTACTACATCAGTGGAGGATTTTAAGAGTCCAGCAGCTGCTGACAGGCCCCCCCCCTTAAAATACTGGCTCAGGGCCCATAAGAAACACCCTAGTCCACATAAACTGGGATATCGCATCTACTCACGACACTAAAGGGCCCCACCCTAAGCTGCTGGACAATGCCCTTTTCCTTAAATCGCCACTGAACTCCCATCAATTCCACTCAATCAAAACTATGACATTCCAATCTTTATATGGCCTTACGTGGAAGCTGAAGTCAGCTTACTTGACCGCACTTCAGTGCAGTGTTAGCCCAGCTACCCAGACTGAGCAGCCTATAGCAACACAGATAAACTCATGAACTGGCGTTTGGACCACAAGAAAAAAATATAGGAGTGTGTAAATTTTAATTTTTGATCTTATCTCAGAGGTTATGCAATTTTAGAAGAGCAGAGTTGTTAACAAAATGTTAATTCAATACTGACGACTGTATCGGCATATGAAACAACGAATCTGTAGTTGAAGGGGTATGGGGCCATGGGGAGATTTTCTGAAGATACAAATTTCTCTAAATTGTCACTTTATTGGTTGTAGTACATTTACCGAGAACATTTCAAAGGTTATTGATAAAAAGTTATTATTGTTAGTACATGAAGACAATGTTTTTTGTCTTAGTCACCAGTCCTCGAGTCTGATATACTACATAGATGAGCATTCTAAATAAACAAAAACAAAAAAAAACAAAAAAAAAACGGTTTAAAAAAATGGGGGTGCACTTTTCTGGAAATGCCCACGTCTCTTTGTAAAATACTAATAGTCCAAGAAATTTTAGCCAAATTGGTATCCTGAAAGGGGACAAAACAATACATATTAAGGCTTTTCACACTGAGCCGGTGATCGATCGCTACATGTATATGTAGACTTAAAACCAGCCACCAAATTCATAATAATACTTCGCCAACTCTGACACAGGTATCGCTGTTGTGCTTCCTCAAATAACAGCACACATTCGTCCAATAAATGCACTTACGTAAGAGTCTATTCGCCATGTTGAATTTCATTATCCAGTCCGTTCGATTTCATGAACCGAAAACTCACAATTTCTGTGCGGAACAAACCAAGGTAACAAGTTATATCATTTAAAAGATGGCCATGTACCTCATTTAAAATGTCAACTACAACCACTGCCGTAAATGCCTCAAAAAGAAGTTTTTCGTGAGAGTAGCAGCTAATGAAATCCTTTCTTTGGAAAACTTTTACATCGTAACTAAGGCGCTATTGCGCATGCACGTCTAGTATTCAGAAGACGGCTGCACTAGTCTTCAAAAACGGCGATCGATCGCAAAAGTCGATCGATCACCGGCTCAGTGTGAAAAGCCTTATTATTCAGCCTCAGTACACTATCCTATGTTCACAAAAATAAAGGAAATCTACCAAAGAGACGTTGGCAACGTAAAAAGCCACCAAGTTTTAAAAAAGAGTATGAGCCATATAAAGTTAATAAATGTAAAGAGAGCACCAAGTATGTTCAAGTGCGTCTGCCCCATTGGCAAACTTGGTCCCATTTCTTCTGCAATGCAAAAGAAAATACATGCCCGTTTTCCCACCGTCAGCCTCCATGCAGCGTAAATATATAGTTTTAAATGCTAGAGGTACTGATGTAATAATATTGAGTTCAAAAGAGTTCCTCTTCATGTGAGGTCATTGCAGAAACCAGAGCAGCGGGAACCTTCCTATGGTGTTTAGTATATAACCTATACTACCCAAAAACATACATGAACTCTACCACAGAACTCATAACAAACATACCTTTCAGTCGACTGTCGGAACACATTTTCGACGGGAAAAGAATTGCGCCACATGGATGTTGTTACAACGAGATTGGACTTTATTCCGTATATTGAATACATAGTTTCAAACTCACTGCCAATATAACTTTAAGGAAGAACAAGTGCAATTTGGAATTATTTAAATCAACAATTTGGTCTGATGATGATGGTTGCTTAAAATAATTACCATGAATGTTCTAAAAAAAAAAAGAATTCAGAATAGAAGAAATGGGACCAAGTTTGCCAATGGGGCAGACGCACTTGAGTATACTTCAATTTATTAACTTTATATGGCTCGTACTCTTTTTTTAAACTTGGTGGCTTTTTACGTTGCCAACGTCTTTTTGGTAGATAATCTGTTAACACATTATGAAAGTCGAAGTGATCCATGATGACGGTGTATGTTCGAGAAGCTTGCACGGAATTGAAGTAAATGATACAGGACGATAATTTTCAGAAACAGTTCTATCCCTTTTTTGTAAATAGGGAAACATTTGCGCTTTACTTCTTTGGGGAGTTTCCAGTGTCCACATTTCTGGAACATGTTCATAAATACTGGAGCAATTTGCTTGAAGAGCAACTTAATAAAACCATCGCTGGAATTTGGTCAGGTCCAGTTGCTATATAGCGCCGCTATATGTCTAGAACATCAATCCAGAAAATATTTTTTTCTACTCTTGTCAATAGAACATCTAGAAAATAGCAGCTATATAGCGCCAGCGTCGGGCGAAAATTGTCTAGTCTAGAGATCAAGCTAGAAATAGCATAGATTAGAAGCGAAGCTTGATCTGTGTAGAGTCGGTAACTATAATTTTTTGCATGCTATAGATGAGGTGACATGTGACGTCAACGCCGGGCAACGAACAAAGCACTGCCCGGCAGTATGCGTAAACACCTGCAGGGCTTGTGCTTTTAAAATTCGCGCTCAATCAGGCGTGATAAGGCTAAATGAATGCTGTAACTGTATGGGCATATTCTTCGCACCTCTAACATGTCAGTAGACCAGGTGCTAACTTGTGTTTGTAAACATTGATGTCACCTCATCTATATAGCGCCACTATTTTCTACTCTAGTCTAGAAGATCAAGCTAGAAAATAGCAGCTATAGCGTCAGTGCCGGGCGAAAATTGTCTATAGTCTAGAAGATTAATCTAGAAAATAGTTGTGTCTAGCGTATTTTTGCTACTCTAGTCTAGAAGATCAATCTAAAAATAGCAGCTAATAGCGCTGGGGGAAAATTGAATCTGTAACTATATTTTTGGTTTTTGCTATAGCGCCGCTATTTGTCTAGAAGATCAAACTAGAAAATAACATTTTTAGAAGATCAATCTAGAATATAACATTGTTTGTACTGTAGTCTAGAAGATCAACCTAGAAAATAGCATCTATCGCCAGGCGAAAATTGTCTGGTCTAAAAGATCAATCTAGAAAATAGATTATTATCTGGCCGGTAACTATAACGCCGCTATTTGTCTAGAAGATCAATCTAGAAAATAGCATTTTTGTCTAGTCTAGAAGACCAAATTAGAAAATAGCAGCTATAAAGCGCCAGTCTGAGTGAAAATTGTCTTATCAATCTAGAAAATAACAGATATATAGACAGCTTTTTGGGCGTGTAGCGGACGCGCTGGCTCTATTCGCAAATCTGTGGGTTTGACTTTTCAAATGTCGGTGTTGCAGGAAACAATGTTCGTGCCGTTTATATCCTCTAAAATCTAAAAATGTGTGATAGGAGTAAATTTCAGGGTGGGGGTGGGGTGTGGGTATATATCCTCCCCAATATTTTGATGAGGGGGAATGGCCACCACCATGCTGATGCCCATTCATATTTTACCATAATACAGGGTGTCCCAAAATATAAAAGTCAGTGCTATAATTTCAAAATTACTGAGAATTATTCAAATTTTATAACCGATTCTGAATGACGAACTTGTTTCATACATCCTGTTCAATTTTTGTCTGATACGGTTCACTAGTTTTGAAAACAAAGGCTATTTTGTAACCCGCTGTCAAATTACCCCATTCCAAGTTTGCCTTAGATCGTTGAAACAGGTTCACCTTGGAAAAGTGGAATAAAATGTGCTTCAACTACAAAAATCTCCTGGTAATAATCCTGGTCCTGTTTTTAAACATAAATTACGAAAATTTTGTCCGTCAATTGTTTTTATATATCCACGGTCTTTGCCTGTACAGTATTTCGCTCTCTCATATTTAAATAGTAACTTAGCGACTTGGCCAAATTTTTATATCTCCGTGGGGTCTGACAATCTGTTTGATAATTAATTGCAGGAAGGGATTTAAATAACCCACATGAACTGGACTTATTGTGGCTAATAATTTCAAAATTATTTAAAACTGTTTGAAATGTTGCGAGATAGCTGTACGGCCTATCCTTTTCTCAACATGCTTGTTTAAAATTTCATCTGATATTTGCTTTCAACTGCTACGTAGACAGCATTCAAGCTTTGACTTAGCTTTGGTGACAGAATGGTGTTAACTTAAAGGGAAAGATATCCATCTCTACTTAAAATCCATTTTTCTAGGGGGAAATTTTGTGTAGAAACTGAATTCACGCGCTTCGCTATCTTCAAAGAATCTAGCTGTGGGCCGCCCCAATGCACTTTTTGACCCCGGGCACGTGAACCTTTGTATCTCATCAACTATAGGGATCCATGGTGCACCTGACAAAAGTTTGGTTTCCAATTGAAGTTAACTTTTCAATTGAGGTTCCAATTTTAAAAACACTTAAACATTTTTGACACACCACACACCATTCACACACACCTACACCCGCACACGGATGGTCCCGGCCAGCTATAGCGGGGGCCCACAAAATGCATATTATACTTGAATTTTTCCCATAGCACACTGTACAGGCATATTTTCTGCCCGAGTCCCTCAAATTTTGAGGCAAAAATTGGTCGTAAAAAAAAAAAACAATAATCAATTCCCTGGGACTCTCAAGGCTAACAAATTAATAGATATATTTTATTTTGTTTTAGCCTTAAACCCTCACATTTTTTGAAGGACTTATTTTATTTTGGCGCAGGCCTTTATTTTTTTCATTTCACACACGCCCTCCCGACATGGTAGGGGATAAACATATCCTACTTTATTGTTTCAGTACATCAACTAGTCATGTAAGAACAGTGGTGTTCTAATGACTCGTAAGAAATGCTTGCTTACCTTCCTCCGATTTGATGTAACCAATTGCATTGTCCTTTAGCAGATGCAGAACCTCCCATAATATATATTCCCACATAAGATATATTCCTTTGATCACCCTGTATGACGCACCCCCCCAAGGGACGTCATACCCACAATCCTCTTCCTCTTTTCGTCTTACCCTCGACCAAAAAAGATAAAAAACATCCTGCAGGGGCGTGACGGGCCCGGAATCACAAATCGGAGAAGGTAAGCAAGCATTCCTTACGAGTCATTAGAACACCACTGTTCTTACATGACTCATACAGGAATCTGCTTTCCTTCAATCCGGATGTTGATGTAACAAATTTGCATTAAACATCGCATATTAGCACAGTACTAGGAGGCGGTGCAGGATGCAAAACCTCACAAACCCTGGATTTCGTGAATCGAAATGAGTATGAATAGAATTGCAAGCAATTCATAAGTATGTAAGAGCACTCAAGATCACATGCCAATACAAATAGCAAGAAACCTAAGCACACAACTTACTAAGAGAAGACTAATTATCATCCGAACAATAGAGTAAAATAATAATATGTAAGTATAATCACACCTCCATGCTCAGAGCAAACCAATCCAGACATAGATAGATTGGAGTGCTACCACCCTTTCAACAATATATAGTAATTGAAACACAAGTAGAAAATAATAAGTCCATGTCATTTGAAAATGCACAGAACTCATTAATCACCCAATCAATCCAGCCCCATGCAAGAGATGCAGTGGCACCTGTCTTCAATAAAGGCAACCAAACCCGCCGCGGGCGGCCGGTGACGTGCCTATATGGGCTGAGAATCCCCTGCTACAGAGTGAGAATAAAAGACCCCGCGGGGATCGGGCACAAAGCCGACGGCGGCGCGGCGGCGCGTGCCACACACGCTTAGTAGAGATTAAAAGCCTACCGCATCCTGACACAAAACAACAAACTTCCGAATAGAAATATAGGCATGGGCGGTAGACTTTGGCCGAGTCTTCCCGACACGACCTTAAGCCAAGGACAAAATTATCGCTAACATTTCATCTCGGGTATCCATCGCCAAGATGGGGAGCGGATACCCCAACCTCGATCGAAAAGCGATCAGAAGCCATGATATGGCAAATTACGGCGAAATCCGACACACAATTTAGGCTCCTGACGAAATTTAAAAAAAAATCGCCAATAATCGTATCCATCAACGGTATACATCGCCAAAAGGGGCGAACGAATATCCGAACGTTCGAGTCAAAACCACAGATCCGAAGTAATACGTCAAGCGTAAAAACGTGAATGAACGGCAAGAGCAGCTCCCGTACCGGAAAATAATGACTACATATCGTCGTGAACGCCGGCGAAAGACACCGGCATTTAATTGTAAAAAATTGAATCCCAAGCCCATCTACATGAATTCAAGACCATAGCAATCGTGATTCCAATTTTTAGTCCTAGCCAAAAGGACCGAGCAAAAGGATCAGACGGAGAAGCAGGATAAGACCCGTACCCACTGCCCCGGAGAAGGGGGAGGGGGGATAGACATCACTCCAAACCGTGGCACAACCCGAGGGTGGGCTCCAAAGCATCGTTTGGCGTGTGTTTTTATAACACACACCGCATCAAACTCGGACTCCAAACTCGGACCCAGGAGGGGTCTGATCTCGGAAGACAACCGTGCGACTATCTAAGAGCTGCCAAAACGCCTAATAAGACGTAAGCCGCCCCGAAGAACCTGATTGAATGGATGAACTCGAGCCCCACACCGGAGAGACAAATAAGGAAAGTTGAATCCAAAAAAGGGTACATCATAACAGGATATGACCCACCCATGAAGCTACTGGAGCCGCTAACCACCGGAGAAAAACAGGGAGAAGGGGGGGGGGAAAGGGGGGCACCATGAAAGCGGAAGCTATGCCCCGACGTCCCGGTGTGGTAGGAATAACCCGACGCCCTGCTGTCCCGAGGAACGCTTTGGCGCGCAAGCGCGCCCTCAGGCAGCAGAGGACGACTCCCAGAGGGGGGTGCACAGTCCCGTCGAATGTTTTCCGATCCCCGCGACGAATGCATCACACCCACAGATTGTCCTAGTGTCAAAGCGACACGGCTTAAAACAGGCCAGTATCCATCGGGTAGATAGATGAAACGATGCTCCCGTCGCCCGAATCCCGGAAGGTCTTGAGGCGATTAAGGGCGAAGACCTACACCACAGTGACCGGTCAGCAATACCCGCAATAACAGAATACGGAGAGTAGCCAAAAGCCCGTGGATGTACAGGTCTATATGTATGCGACGTCTTATATTAAAAGGCCCTACATGACGGACACGTACAACCAGTAATAAAATACAACATACACGGTTTGCGCCAAGTAGTCCACACCTCAACCTCCGCCTAAAACCCCGCCCCGAACAGGGACAACGAGGTGTATATACTGCAGCATAATAAGACAATCTTCACAAATTGTCACCTACAGCATACTCCAGCGCCCATGACCGATTGTCAACGGAGCTGGAGTTGGAGGTAAAGCAGGGAAGTCATATACCGTGATGAATATCCAGAGAGGTAACACCGACATCAACCCGACCCGGTTTAAGATGATCGAAAACAGGTTTGACCCCTGACGACACGCAGCAATACGACGCTAGGCAAACCCAGCGGGATATTCATACCAACTAGTTTTGCCCACGCACCCAGCCTCCCTTTTACTCACTTCATGTCGCTTCCCGTTCGTCCACGTCCCCTCCCCCCCTTTCCCCGCCAAGCCATCCAACGGATCGGCTTCATCAACGGATGCAAGGGCGTGTATACTGCGCTGCAGAGATGCCGCGACTGGATCCCCACCAGGCGGCGGGCCTACGAGTCAGTTCCCCCGTTCACACCACAGAGCCCGTTGCCCTAAAGAATAGGTATTTAACTCCCTGTGAATAGGCATTGTCCTCGCGTATCGATTCGAAAATGAAATCCCTGATATGAATAGTCTAATTGTATCGCTAAATCCCCTGAGAGGATTTAGCAATGGACCGACATCACAAAATGGCAAACGAAATGATACCTGCTTCACTCAGCCGAAATCCCTGCTGCAGGGACAGAGGCCATCAGGGTGGAGACCAGCCAGTAAAGTCCACAATCACACCGTAAGAACTGACGAATGCGTATGGCTAAACACGCGCAAATCTCTCGAACCTTACCCCCGTGATAAACGGGTCCCGTTGGAACATTAATTTCTACTGAAAAATTAGCAACGGCCCATCAACACGAGTGTTCGATCGAGAAGACTCCAATCCAACCGCTAAACCCCTAAGGATTGAGGCCACCGGGGTGACCAGCAAAGCGGGGCCTGCCGACTAATAGCGCCAGCCCCCCGCGCCGCGCTGAATGCCAAACACTCCTGCCGCCAGAACTCTCCTGTTATCGCCGGCGTAATGAGTGGAGGCAAGCGTAATTGAGCCATGATAATCGCCCGTACTAAACAGTCGGCGAAGCGTGGCCGAATATCGCTGAAGAAAACACCCGCCAAGCATACATTGTTCCCATGAATGTGGGATTCAAGCTGATGAAATGGTATTGTCTCCGAAATCGACCGGCAAAATCCCTCGTGAAGGTCCTTTGTTTTTGGGCTAATCCGGATTACAGACCTTGGACCAGCACTCGGGAGATTTCGCCGGGTTCAAATCGCCCGGCGTCCGACATCCCCCTGTGAGGATGAGGCACAGGCAGCGATCCAGCGCAGTAAAAATCCCGTAACTCGCCCTATGATATATAGGCAGAAGGGCCCGACTCCGCCGTGTGTTTTCGCTGAAGCACGGGGCGTGTCTTTGCCACAAGAGGAAGCGCCACCTGTAGACGCTGCCCCGGGGCAGCGTCGCCGTTAAGCTGACCCATATAAGGACACAACCACCTTAGTTGTACGGTTGACACCATAGCGGTGATCTGTCCCGTTATCGGTAGGGTACCGAAAACAGTGACAACACGCATAGTATCCAGCGTCAGTCTACCGCACCCCTGGGGGCAAAACGGGCGACTGACAACGCCACCGGGCGGTGTGAACCCTTAACGGCGGGTGAACCCCGCTTACAGCAGTGGAGGAATTCCCTGTAACAGCAATGGGTACTATAGCGGTGGGAGTGTGATCGGTGGGTACCGAGACGGCTACCACGCGCCCAGTATCCTATCAGTCAAACGCACCCCGGAGGGCGCGGGCGACTGACCAGACACCAGACCCAAAGCCCATGTAACGGCGGGTGAACCTCCCGCTTTCATCAGCGGAGGAGCTCCCGCTCCATTACCGGTCAAAATCATCCCTACCGTCCAAGTTATACCGAAGGGAACGAAAACCCAAGGATATACCCCGGTCCCAACTCCAGAGCGAACCTGGTGCAATACCAGAGACCGAAACGCACGGCGCACCTATTTGCCCCGGAGTAGGACCAGTGGGCATCAGCATGGGTGTTGGTCCCGTGACGGCGACTCGTTCGAACAGTCACGTACATCACTGCCTATAAGGGAAACAACCGGCCTGACAAGCACCAAGGCGGGGATAACCGATACAACTTTCCTAATTTAATCGAGAAAATTTATATAAAAGCATTTCCAACAATCCACAACGCCTTTAATCAAGGCCATACCTCGTTGACATAGGGCCTGCAAGAAGCATAGGAAACTAGGTATAAACGCCACAAAGTGTACGCTCATTGTGTGAAGTAATGGACGTGCATATATTAAAAGGTAACAAACCGGACTCCATCATTGAACGAAACCAAATGCGTGTCGGTCCATTTCCCAATTACAATTCTCACAAACAATGTAATCACTATCTACACGTTAAAAAATAGATATAAAAAGACCACACATATAAGATAGTAGGGGGAAATAAGACTATCGATATGAATGTGGCAGCAACGCCACGCCCTACGCTAGTCCGTCTATGGGTGTGAAATTAGGCGGTTGAATTTGACAAACCCGACGCAATCAAGGTATAAGTCCTTAAAATACCGACTCGCAGACGAAAAATGACAAAACTAAGCCCCAGGGACGTACTCACAAATGACTTTAACCAGATTTTCCACAAGGTTCAAAAAAATACTACACTAATAGCGAACTAACCAAAAATTCGACAATTACGGGAGCTAAATAATTAACGTTACCGCACATCGAACCCAGACGAAAGAGGAAGAGGATTGTGGGTATGACGTCACTTGGGGGGGTGTCGTCATAACAGGTGATCGAAATGAATATAATATTATGTGGAATATATATTATGGGAGGTTCTGCATATGACTAAAGACAATGCAATTTGTTACAACAACATCAATCTCGATTGAAGTAATCAGATTTCCCTGTATGAGTCCAAAGTTTTTATACTCAACTATTTAGCTATTGAAATACTGAACAAAAGACACAAGAAGTCTCACCATAACTCATACCCATTGAGGAGTTATGCTTTTTCAATCACAAAATTGGGCGAAAATTGCATTTTTTACCCAAATCAATTGTCACCCTGACCGCTGACTTTCTAACTCTGTTACAAAAATAAAGAAATAGATTGATCCTATTAATGATTTGAATATTACAAATGTAACCACTGAACATGATTAGCATAAAGAATAAGTCACTACTAGGTAGTTTGCATGTTCATACACTCACAGGAAATTACCAAGTCAAAATTTTTGTTACCCGAAAACCCCTATTTATGGGAAGTTTGAAAGGAAAAAAATAAAATGATTTTTTTCCTCAAATCATGAAAAATATGGCGTTTTTAGAGTGCAAAATCCTGAAAATATGAAATTTTAAACACCTTAAACATTTACATGTAAGTAATCAAGATTTTGGACTTTTACACCCCTAAATATTTTTTTGTCACAACCCGTGTCCCTAAACGTAGTCAAGCTGAACCTGTCCGTAAGTAGCCACAGTTAAACCATTCAAGTTAGACTGATGATACACAATTAAGCATGCTATGTACGTATGCCGTGCTGGTTTGCTTTTCTCCTGTCTCTTTCTTTTCCTTACTACTTACTTTGGTTCAGTTAGCCCCAGTATAACCTTTACTAAATATTTTTTTTTTTAATATTAACAACATTAAACAAGACACATGTCCGTGGACAAATATGGGAAATGGTCTCTGTTCACAATGACCAAGTTCTGACATTGTGTTTTGATGTAACTGAATTTGTTTTTCAGTGGTTTATTTTAAAAATATTTGTGTTGTTTGTTGTGTCTATCAAATGGCCCATATCAATACTGCTATCCTCAATGGAAATTGCCTAACAGTACCAGCAGATTAATGATTGATGTTGTGTACAGATAGTGTCAAAAGCACCTTGCAATAAGGCTAATTATGCGAACAAGATCCTTTTGCCATACGGAAAACAGGGTTTTTTTACAGGTAGCTTGTGCATTGTGCTTATATTAACTTTGTAGTTTGATTGCTTTTCTTTGGGTGATGTTTGTGGGGCATCTTTTTAAGGGGTTGTGACGTGTTAGCGACTACTCCGATAACAATTTTCCCATAAATTCACATATATGTGTTTTACAACAACGTTGCTGATTAAGAATCTGACATAAAATGGGGGTCACCGCCCCTTTGTTTTTGAGCTACTAGCCAAAACAAAAAGGTATGTTTCACTTTTGGAAGGAAACCGACGCAAGTCGAATGGGAACATTCAATTTGGACGTTTCGAATCGGGTCGCCTACAAAATAAAAACCTTCTCTACCATTGTGTAATTTCTAACTATGTTTTTGAGGTCCCGATGGTTCTTCAAAATTTTTAATAAAAATGACTAATTCACCGAGCGGGTGGTCCTTTTTTCCATACACGGCCGAAAAAAACCACTACCCATGAAAGTTGACCCGGGGGGGGGGGGGGGTTTTTTTCCAATTGGGGCATCTTGTTGGGCGGCAAGAACAATCCTCGGGTCACATTTTCGGCATCAGCAAAGCAGGAACCAGGCGTAGAGATGCGCGCTTTTAATAAACGCAAACAGCGCACAGTTCTTTCCGGCGGTTTCTGCGAATGATACCTTCGCAGCTCAAACTAAAATTCTTCCTTTGTCCATGACTGGGCTCCAACCAGAATGCTGAGGTGTAAGCAGCTTGCGCGTACACAAATCACAACTCAAACCTACCCCTTAATTTGCAGGGTGGAAGGTACAGGTGGGTAATGGGAGGGTGGGTGGGTGGGTGATGAGTGGTTGTGGGTGAGGAGTGAGTGAGTGAGTGGTGAGTGAGTGAGTGCGTGAGTGAGTGAGTGAGTGAGTGAGTGAGGTGGGTGAGTGATTGATGGAGGAGCAGCGGGCGGCGGAGTTTGGGTCACCCCCTCTCTTTTCTTTCTTTCAGATGCGCAGCATGATCTTTGGTGAGTGAGTGCTGATTGATTGAGTGTAAGTGAGATGAGTGAATTTTGTGAGAGTGACGTGGGTGAAAGTGAAAGCACTGTTGAGTGCATTGATGTGTCAATGATTTTTTACATCAAGGGTGCATAGTTTTTGATTTAGGATTTATAATTTTATGTTATACATGTGTAAATTATATATTTTTTGTCTTCTCCTCCTGCTAAGGACCCCCATGAAGACAGCTTTGTTTATACAAAGGTTTTTGGTTAGCCTCAGTACTAAATTTCCGGTTGTATATCAATCGTCCATTCTTGCCGATTAAGTCTGATTTGATGTTTTTACAATGATTTATATGTATATAGTTTTTCTTATTAAGTCCGTGTGCATATTATGTTTTGTAACTCTTTGATGAGTATAGTCTGTTGTTCAAACTTGTTGACCGTATCAGCAAAAATCGGACAGGATTTCGAAACAGTTCGTCATTCCGAATATACATTTGAATAATCTCAGAATTTGAAATTAGCAAGCACCAACTGCGAGGATGGCATTTATTTTGGGACACTCTGTAAGTTTTAAAAATGGTCAATTTCCGTGCATTCATAAATTTTCATCAACCCCATCCCCTCCAATGTGTAAAAGCATTTACCTCCACTGATATTAGGGTTTTGATAGATTTTATCTTAAAGTGACAGGAGGAGATTTTTTAGGATATGAATTTTCTCTCAAATTTCACTACTGGTCTGTTGTAGACCACCACCTGAGAACGTTTGGAAAGGTTTATTGGACAAACAGTTGCAAAAGAAAACCGCAAACCTTTGTTTTTGAACTTGTCAACTTCCAATTTGAATATTTTTAAAAAAAAAAAAAAAGTACTCGTTCCCGACGCAGCATCTAAAACAAAAACCACTAAGCTTATGACTTCTGTCAAGTGCACACAGTTAAACTAAATCATCCACTTATATACATAAAGAACGAGCGTTATTCGGCTTACTCACTTCCAGTGTGATCTAATACTTTGGTAGCATTCCAAATATTAAAAAAACTAGATTGAGAAATTATTCACTTACAAGTACATGGGTATTACTACAACCATTCCCAATACAACATGCAAAAAATGGATTTGATGACAAATCTTGAAGACAATCGTCCGAAAGTGGCTTTTAATGGCTATATGGGCGATCACTAATCCTATCTGTTATGAATTCCAGGTGGAACACAGAATCTATATACAAGCAATCAAGTTCCCGTATGTGACCCAATGAAACGATTTAAACAGTTTCAACAAAATCGGCGGGACCATAATTCTGTAGGCCTAAATGATGACCTTGAACAATCTTGAGTCCACTGTACTAAAACTTAAATACTTTTATATTTTTACCCCTGGATAAACTATTTTATAAAACGCCCAAGAACACATTTTATAAAATGACACCCGTCAAATTTTCAGATTCTCTATGAAATTCTGTATTGGAAAAACATTGGTGTCAAATTGTATATAAAAAAATATTGGGCAAGACCAATACATTTTGGGCGTAAATCATCCGATATTATGATATGTTTCGGATACGGTACTTTCAATCCCCTGCCCTCGCCTTTTCAAGGTGCAGTGGGTCCAGCACCCTCTGAGACTGAGCAATACACATTTTTTGTCAGCAAACTGAACCAAGGAGGATCAGGCCCTTGCCACTGCGCACAAACTGCCCTTTGCTGCGCTTGAAGTGGGATAGAGTGATAGCGCCCTCCCCTATAATCACATTTTGTCCCTTAACCCTAACGCGGCCCAGATGCATTGAGAGGCAACGAAAATGTGGTACCGGTCGGAAAATGTTTCTCGTTGCATCTCGGCCGTCAACAACTATTTTTGGTCGCACAAATGACTCTCATTGCACCTCATTGCATCTGGGACGTCTTCTCGTGAAATGACACGATGTTCCTCGTTGTATCTGGGACGTCTTTTTGGCAAATGACGCGATGTTCCTCGTTGCATCTGGGACGTCTTTTTGGAAAATGTCGCGATGTTCCTCGTTGCATCTGGGACGTCCTTTCTGGAAAATGATGCGATGTTCCTCGTTGCATCTGGGACGTCTTCCGGGAAAATGATGTGATGTTCCTCGTTGCATCTGGGACGATTTGCCCGCAGGAGATCAATTTAGATCAATGCGTCTCATTGCATCTGGGACGACTTTCCGCAAAATGATGTGATGTTCCTCATCGTATCTGGGACGATTTGCCCGTAGGAGATCAAATTAGATCAATGCGTCTCATTGCATCTGGGACGTCTTCCGCGAAAATGACGCTATGTTTTCCTCCTCGTTTCATTCTGGGACGTTTCTGTGAAAATTACGCGTTGCTTTTCATTGCATTTGGGCCGTTACCGGCTAGATATTGCAAACAAAGTAGAGTAAGTCAGATTCATACAAACTATTTTTGCATGAAAACCCAATTTGCTTCCTGTTGAATCTTATCTCAGCGGTTTATGCAATTTTGTTTAGACGAGCATGGAGTTAATTTCAATACTGACGACTGTATCGGCATATGAAAAATGTTTTTTGTCTTAGTCACCAGTCCTCGAGTCTGATACTACATCATGAGTCCATCTAAATAAACAAAAACAAAACAAAACCCAAAAAATGGTTTAAAAAAAATGGGTGCACTTTTCTGGAAATTCCTCGTCTCTACATTTGTAAAATACCTAATAGTCCTTAGGGCCATCAGAAATTTTAGCCAAATGGGTAGCCCTTAAATGGGGACAAAACGATACATATTATTCAAACCTCATTACAATATCCTCTACAACACAATAATGAATGATAGCATTTCGGGAATGGTAGCTATAACCAGGTTGGGGACAATTTAGTATTACGACCAGGGGTTCAAAATTTTAAAATATCTGGTCTGTTTGAAGTATGCCACATCATTTGTCACAACCACTAGAAGGATTCCAACAGCATAGTTTTTGTACTATCTACAACCCAAAGATTTGAAGTTAAGGTTAAAAACAGCAAAAACCAGGTCAAATCGTTAAATTTCAGTTGTAGCAGGGTCAAATTTTAAAGTTGCCCCGATTTGAATTCAAAATTTTGGTGGATGTCAATAGATTCAAATAAGGCAATAAAAAAAAAGCTTATTGCCATAAAAACTTTAGAATAGTCATAATTTGATACAGGTATCCACTAGTAACTAAAAAATAGAGGTCAATAATAGTTTTTGGCTTACTCGTAAATTTTGCAGTAACGATAGTTTTTGCTTCACCTCGTAATTTTGCAGGTACGTTTTGATTCGCTATTAATCATATGGTTTGCATCTTGCCCATGCCCACCTTACCACCCATTAAATGTGGCGGGCTTGCTCTCTCGGTTTTAACAAGTTGGCTAGTAAAATTCAATGAGGTATGGGGAGGTCAGTGAATTTTACATCTAGCATGGGGGAGGTGTAACTTTGCTGTGTCCATCTGGAAATTCTCCAGCCCACACCCTACTTTAGACATGACGTTCCGAATATTCTAAACCAGTCAGTATTACATTTCTTATGTGAGGGCATTTGTCTCCTTTTTGAATGGGCATGACTGTCTTCCTTTTTAAAGTAACACTACTCAACTGCAAAACCATTTTTTTTTTTTAAATTTATACTTCATTTGAAAAGACTAACCCAAAGTTTTTTTTTAATTTTATTTAGCCGGGGTAATCATTTTTATGGTTTAGACACTGCTTTCCAATGATGCGCCAGTGATCCAGTCCGGACTTGGGACCTGCAAGCCAGGGTTTTTTCCACCCAACCCTAACCTCTTATTAATTAATAAATTCTGATAGTGCCTTTTAAAGCTGTCTTTATACATCTCAAATTAGTGAAATATGAAAGGGTTGCAAAGAAATAAGGTTCTACTACTTTACCCTACCAACAACCTCCTGTGGACTAAATGCCATGCAGCCATAATCAGTACTCCCGAAGTGCCGTGGCGTCCTGTGGCAGGTCAATCCAAAGAGGGCAAAATTTCCCAATTCGTCCCCGCCATAGGGGGCAATTCGTTCGTAAAATCGGTCCCGGCGATTTGCTCCAGTTAAGTCTGAATTTGACAAAATGCGCACGTATCGCACCAAAATTTGACAAATTTACTTTAATTTTGCGCAAATTTACCTGAAATGGGGGGGGGGGGGTTGAAATTCCAAGAAAAAGGGGATGAAAATGCATATTTTGGTCCATATCGTCCCACTTTTTCCGAGCCAGAGGGGGCACGTTTCCCCCCCCTGCCCCCCTGGTTGGTACACCACTGGCCGAATGGACAAACTCGGCATTAATCCATACACTCTGGGCCAACTAATGCTGCCTGGGTCACTTTAACCCTGCTGGAGCTTTTTACAGAAAAGACCTATTTCCAACCAGCACACAAATCGGCTTTGAGGTTCCCAAGGTATTTAATGCCCAGCCAGCACTTATCGGCATCAAATATAATATGGTGCCGGACTCGCTGAGGTTAAATACCCAGCCGGCAGTTGGCACCAATCGGCTACAGGACCGTAACCTGGATTTTTTTTATGGGAGGGTCAATTTTTATTTAAAAGCGGGATTTTCTCACCAAATTGCCCATGCCCATGGCCTTGTAATTATGGTGTTTTGAGGCCTGGAAATTTCATGAAGCTATGTGCATGGGAAATTTTGGGTCCAAAGAAATTTTACATAAGATGTGAAGGGAAGTATTTCCTTTTTGGAGGGATTGGTTGCATCATTGCTATGAAATTTATCTTTTACAGGCCTAGTATTGCTGGCTGATTAAATGCCTCCCTGGCATTAGTGAAACAAGCGGTTCTCGAACCACAAGTCTCGCCTGCTTCGCGTATAGCTGTAATACCAAAGAGCAGCACACCAGATTACAACTGTACAAGTAGAATGTTCCCAAAGAAGTTGTGCAAGCAATACTGGAGGATTGCAGATATCAACCTCCCACCCATCCCCCCCCTCCCCAATACCCTACCCAATACAACCCCCCCCCTATGCAACATTCCACCCCACCCCCCCCAACAAGCCCCTCCCAACACCCCTCCACCCCCTCCGCAACACCGCCGCAACAACACCCCACTGCCCCTCCCCCAACACCCGCAACCCCCCACCCCCTCCCCACCGGGCCCCTCAACACCCCCAAGCCCTCACCCACACCCTCCATCCACCCCCACCCACTGCTACCCCACCACGCCCTCCACCCCCCACCACCCTCCCAACGACCGCACAACAACACCCCTTCAATGCCTCTTCTCACGCCCACCCTCCCACCACCCCACGCCCATACCTACCCCGCCCACCCTCCGCCAACCCCTCCCCCGGCGACCCCCCCCCCACCGCTTCCACCCACGTCCACCGCCACTCCCCTCACCCACACCCCTCCCTCCACAGCGTGATTTAGGCCACCCCCCGCCACCCCTCCCCGCCCCCCGGGCCCCGGGCTTCCTCCCCACCCCCCCCCTACCAGGACCCTCGGGGCCCGTCCACCCCCTCCCCCACCTCCTCTCCCCCAACGACCCACCCCTCGTCCTCCCCCACCAGGAACCCTCCCCTCTCCTTCCCCCTCTTACCCCTCCCCCCCCCCCCGCCCCTCCCCCCCCGCCCGACCTTATGGTCCACCCACACAGCCCACACACCAGACCCGAGATCCCTCTCCCGCCGACCCCCAACACGGCCGCCCTCTCCTCCTCAACCCCCCCGCCCTTACACTCCCTCCCCCCACCTCCCCCCCCCCCTTCCTCCCTACCCCCCCCGTCGCACACCCCACCCACCCCCTTCCCCAACACCCCGTCAACACCCGCACCACTCCCCCATCACCCCCACCCACTCCTAACACCACGCAACACCCCACCCCCCCCTCCCCCAACACCCTTTTACACCCCACCCACTTCCCAACACACCTCAACCCCCACCCTAACACAACCTCAACAACAACCCCACCCCTCCCAACACCCCCTCAACAACCCAACCCCTCCCCGAACAGCGCCTAAAACACTCCCACCCCTCCCCAACAACACCTCCTTCCACACCCGCACCCCACCACCCTTCAACACACCCCCGTGTATTCATGCTCATTATTACTGTTTCTTCCTTTTAATTACCCCTACATGCCTTATTAACCTTAAAAAGTCTCCCGAAAGCTTAGAGCTCTTGCTGTGTTTTTCCCTCATGTAGTACGGACTTCACTTACTGACTGACTAAATTCTAATCTATAACTAACTAACAAACTAATTAAAGGGATTAGCAGCTATAATTCGAGAGAATAAAAAAAACACTGAAATGCATTTTTAACTTTGTAAATCAGGTATAAGTGTGCACTGTACCCAATTCCATATAACTGCTTTAAATAATTTGAAATAAACCACGCCCCGCCTAATAGGGAAAAAATGAGTATTTGAGGAATTTTCATACCGTCCGCCCTCGCAAGAGACATACAGAGCGCGCGGGCAGTCAGTCCTGAGGTCACAGTGGACACAATTGCTAACCGTAGAAATTGTTGTACGCGGTCAAGGCCATGGATTTTGGCACAACACAAAAGACACGCGTCCCGTGCTCTTTGTTTGATTCCCACACACAGTCTGTAGTGCAAATCATTGATGTTTTTCCCATGTTAAGTATAGGTGAATTCCATGTTCAACTGTAAGTCTATGAACTAACGGTGGTCTTCGCTTTCCTCAAACCAGATACAGCCTTCCACACGATCTGCACAGACCGTTTTTTACAGATTAATATGTCCGCGTTATGATTTGGTCAACGTTAAAAATGATGGTGGGGCTTCCTGAATTTGTCAAGAACACGCATTCTTAAACACCAGATTTTTTTTTTCACTTGTCAGCTTGTTTTACAGTTACACCGCAAAATATCATTCATTATACCATCTGAGGTATGAATAGACTTTTAGGCAACATTTCTGCAATTTTGTAAATGAAACACGTATGTTTACGAGCCCCAAAAATGAAGTTGGTTTCAAACAACGTTTTTCTACCAACTGGAGGTCAGCGCTGGCACCAGTGTTTCCATGTGAAAAGAAAATCAACATGCCAGCGTTGACCCTGCTGGATGACCTGTGCGTTTCATCAAAATCTGCACTGAATAGACCGTATTCAATATGACATCAGCCACCAGACATGTGGACAAGATGTATACATTCCAGGACTACAATACATTAAGCTGTCAATCGATCCATGTTTAAAGGTGCAACGAGAGATTTCAGATATCAGGTGTCCCTAAAAAATCAAAAGTACTGATTTTGCCCTGATTTAAAGCTTTCCATAAAAAATATACCCATCTGAAAGGATTAAGCTGAGAAATGTTTCTTTGGTACAAAAATTGTGAAATTTCTAATTTCGTATAGAAGCAAATACGAAATTCAACCTATGTTTATATTGAAATATAAGCAAATCAAAATTGCCTTTTTTTTTTCTATCTTTAAGGCATTTCTGTAGCCAAATACAAGGTAAGAAATCTATTGAGTGTCTAATCTATGAAATTACTATTATGACACAATATTTGGATGCTTCAAAATCTCTCGTTGCACCTTTAACGATTGCACAGGGATCATTAACAGGTGAATGTATTGTTAAGAATGCGTCTATCTTGTCCACCAACATGGCTGGCTATTGAATACGGTCTATAGCTGATTGTGGTTTACACCAGTACAGAATAACCAAAGATCAATAATGTTCGTGTTTGATCGTCACGGTGCACGATATCACAATGAAAATCTTTGATATTTACCAGGAAAGGCATTTTTGAGCTCAAGTCGGAATTTTGATACACATATAAAAATTACAGAATCAGATAAAATGTCTTTAATACACGGATTTCAAGCCAACCACTTGCAGGTTATGTTCGCGTATCCATGCCAGTAAAAAATTTATGAATTTTTGATGATTTTTTTCAATGTTTCGGATTAGTAAATCGCTGCTAATCCCTTTAACTAACTACTGATTCACAACTCAAAATAATAATAAAACGGGGAAGAAAACAAGATTTTTTTGAGTACCTGCATGGTTGTAGTGTGGGGCATAGGCCCTAAACAGTAACAGTTTTTAGGCAGTGGAATTAGAAGGCAAGGTTGACCTGTTTGGCCAAAATGAGGCACTTTGCCCATAACATTTAAATCAAACACCTTCTAAGCCTGACAAGGTAATTATGGAGTGTTCATAGATACTCTGGTGGGGGGGGTGGAAAATATATGGGGATAAAAAAAATAAATAAAATAGGTCCCAAAAAGTCGGATCAAAAAATTTCCAGCCGATATGGGATCAAAATTTTGAAGGATATTCTTGCTCCATTCAAAACTTAAAGTCTGACTCAGAGATTTCGAAATATTATTTTTTTGTGTAATAATGAAAAATAGTTAACTAGAACCAAAGATAGTAACCTAAAATGCACAATTCCGAAATTTGAGATGAATCGGAGTTTTCGTTTTGATGCAGTAAACATTTTTGTGTAGTATTACGTCCCATAGGATACTGTGTATAACAAAAATTCCGGATCCGGAATTTTATAACAAAGTTGTGATTTTCTATATGAAGGAATTCGATTTAAGCTTAGCAATTTCGCACAGTGATTAGTATATGGACAAGCATTATGTACATGCAAAAAACACGATTTTTTTGGAAATTGAGGGCGCCCTCCTCAGAAAATCTCTGAGTCGGCCTTTAACTTTACCAAAGTGTCATTTTATTATCCAATTTGTAATTTTTGGAAACATCAACTTTTCCATTAGAAAATGTGTTGTGAAAACCACATTGTGGCCACCCTACTTACATCTTTTAGTCCAGAAACAAATTCATTACTATTTTACGAGAATGCAGCTAGGCTATGTAAGCTTATAATACAAATTGTTTTATCATCTTTGTTAGGAATACAACTGTTACGAGGCTTCGCTCATGAGGGGGACACCCCAAGCCGCACCCACCCCCAGGGCCATCCACACCAACTTTCCTAATATTTTCCCAATTAACATTTTGATTGCAGTAGGTATTTTTTTGTAAATATTTCCCCTCCAACAAATTTTGTTTTTAAAAATGCAAGAGTTTACAGAAATTGAAATATCAATGCACATGTATGCTTCAATACAACATGATTAATTTAACAAAATAACCTTACACGTCAAGTAACATAACCAAACATTTTATTTTTTAAGGCCATTACCCAAACTTGATATTTGTTGTGAACTACTTACAAAATTTAAAATGGTTCTATCCCTTCTGGGGATGAATTTAGTATTCTGCCAC